>LR990240.1:7696592-7793761 GCA_905147385.1 Limenitis camilla
ACAACACATTACCGGCGACTCACAGAAATCAGGGCGTTATTCATTAATCCCTTTTATTAAGACGTACTAGGTTAGTGGAATGAGGGGAGAGAATAACTTGTTTTTTGACATCACATTCGGTAAGGTCCCGGCCCTACAGACAGGGTGCGGGTGCTCAGTTTACGCATGCGCAGTCCCCCTCGACGGCTCGACGGTAGCCCTCGCCCGAGCCGAGTTCCAAAATGGCGGACCTCAACCCCCCTTCCCGTTATTGAATATCTAATTTTATCCGTGCATTTCATGTAGCTGTACAAGTCAGTTGCGCTTTAACAACTACTTATATATAGTAAACTCTTTCAAGCGGTTTATGGGTTAATGCTATTCATTCCCTGAGGAATAGTCGGGGCATTTCTATTATGAATCACGCTGTCTCTTGTTACTGGCTACATACGAGTATCCTCACAGAGTATTTATCTTGACTCGTTTTAAATAAATATTTTACGTTTGTACTAAATATATTTATTGAAAACTTAGAGAAGAATCATTTAAATATAAATTTAAAAAAAACTTCTTTAGTAATATATAAAAGCATCCTGTTAATCTGTTTGTTGTGATTCTTTATTATTTAGACATGTATGTATGTATGTGTATACTTATAAATTTACTAGCCGACACGCGCGACATCGTTCGCGTGTTGCTTCACTCCTATGAGTCGTAGCAAGATGTTAATTAGCCTAAGTTACACCTTGTTACATCAGCTATCTGCCAGTGAAAGTTCTGTCAAAATTGGTCCAGCCATTTCAGAGATTAGCCGGAACAAACAGACAGACAAAAATAGTAAAAAATGTTGTTTTGGTATATGTGCCGTGTATACATCCATATGCACTTAGGAAAAAGCGGTTATTTTAATATTACAAACAGACCCTCCAATTTAATTTATTTGTATGGATTTGGAAGAATTAAGTACCTGCACTAATCATGTTCATTTCATCGATTCCTCTTTCTCTAATCTTCTATAATTGTATGTTTGTGTGCAATAAAGAGAAATAAAAAAAAAATAGTCGACAATGTAAAAAAGTTTAACAGATTATATAAGCAATTTTAATTGATTTTAACAAAATATTCTCCTTTATTAAGTTAAACAATTTTAGGCCATAAAAATTGTAAATGTTACTTTTAATGGTTGATCGAAATAAAATTAAAAAAAAACTATACATAAATCATTTGCATCCGCATTTCGACAAGTGGTCTGCGATGTTGGCACAGGTTTAATGCAGGTGCAGTTGAACCCAAATGCAAACTTTGAAAAAAAAACCGCTATGTAATAAAAGCCTAACTACCACCCCCGGCGAGGTGCACCCCTTCATCGCGACTCCCTGCTTACTCTTCAGACACCAAACACCACAGCGCATAGAACTATCCTGTAATTTGTGCAGACTATAGGCTTTACCTACAATGCACTAATCTCAGTTCTCTGCTCTGATGCTCGTTTCATACGTTATAAAAGAGTTCTACTATAGCGACTACTATACTCTATAGTTGTAGAAATCATGATCTCGTGATGAAAATTCATTTAGAGAATACTTCTTTAGCGATGTTGTGCATTTGTGGACTTATTTTTGGGATGGGTAGGATGCAAGACCTGATCGAAAATTCGTAAACGTAATCAGATCTTAATAATACAGTTCGGGTTTTTTTTTAATTTTGTTCTTTGGGTTACTTAAACCGTAGAATTATATTTTTCAAAGTCCCGTGACACGTTCTGATCTCGCCGTGTGTAAGCCAGGTCTCAATAATACAGTTCGATTTTTTTTCAATCTTTAGATACAAGCTTAGTAACAGTATGTAACTAAAGCTTACAAGGTTAATTTAGCTTACTTAGCATATGTATTTTGAAGTCAAAAGGTGATCATGAAAAATCTAGAGCAGCCATACTCAAAGTGTGCGAACCCTAGGGTTCCGCAGAGCACACTAGGGGCTCCGCAATATTACACAACCGCGATGAATATTCACTTCTTGCCACGAAAGCATTAAATATTCTTCTCCCTTTCTCCACTACAGTCATACTAGATCAGTTGTGCGAAACAAAGTTTTCGACTTATGCCGCAATAGACTGGATGCTGAACCTGATGTGATCATATATCTTTAGCAATAAGCCCGATATTTTAAATATATATAATAAAAAATTAAAAAAACAGTTTCACATCATTTTGCGTTTCTGAGTTTTAGAGAGACTAATGAATAACAATTCATTTTTAAACCACTTAACCAGTTATCGTGATATATTTTCTTAGTTTGAAACGAAAAAAATTGGATTTTTTTGAACTTTTTTTATGGTAGATAACGTGCAAACAGGCAGATGGTCCATCTGATCGTAAGTGGCCACCATCGCCCATGGACATCGGCAAAACAAGAGATTATCTCTTCTTTTAGCATCCTCGAAGATAGAGTAGGGAGAGGGAGTGAAGAACAAAATACTGCGGTTTCAGCGTGTGTGGAACCCAGAGTCCACTAGATCAGCAGCATTAATGGGATGGGAGAGAAAGAGGGTAAATCTAGCCCACATGCGGCGCGACCGGAACGCGTCAATAACACTTCACACTTTGCGGTCGGTTTCGCGTGCTGGTGGTCGCAAGCTAGCCGCATCAGATCCCCTACCACCAAGGGGTGCTGGATTACTCGGCTCTTACGATATGCTCTTCTTAACGAAGATTGTAACTATTATATAATTTAAAAAAATATCTGCACAAACTATTCTTTGATTATTTTAGGGCTCCTTCAAATAAACTAGTAATAAAAGGGTTCCGTCACCAAAAAAGATTGAGAACCGCTGCGCTAGAGTAATAAGACGACGCGAACCTATCGGAGTTACTCATTAGAAATTATTTTTTTACTTAATTTAATAACAACTCTTTTTATAACAAATCATTTTATTTTTTTCGTATTAATTACTGATAACATCAAACATGCAGAAACGCAATGTAGTTAAGCTATGCAATCAAACTCAAAATAAAATTAATTTAATTTTGTTATCATCTATGTATATATTTAAATTCAATTTCATAAACATTTACGAGAATTACATTATTAATTTATCACTATTATTAGAAAGTACATATAAGTGTTCTACAATTGATAATAAAGATAACTTTGCGTATAATTACTAATTCAATTAAAACTCAAACATTAAGACAATTAAAAACATGTAGTTATGAACTAATTTGAACTGAAACTTGCACTTATTATTTTTTTGTATTATACATTTATATCGTAACGAGAAAAAAAAATTAATAAAAAAATATTCTGTTTTTGGAACAAAGAACAGACTTCTTAAAATATCGAAAACTTTTTTCACTCGAGATTTAGAAAAAGTAGTCAATTTTTTTGCGCCAATTTAATCTATATATAATATGTTACAGTGAAATGGTCAACGTTAGATTGCAATCTATTTCGCGATATTGTGAACTGTCGATAGATTGTGAACCGTAAGATACTACTGTCCCTGGTTGGTCAATCTTACAGTAGGCTGTTCTGTGTCCACAGAGTTAGGAATGAAACACAGGTCAGTCGAATAAAATAAATGCACTTCAAGAATTGTGAGTACATTTAGTAGGTAATCAATAAAATCTCTCAAAGCGAAACCTTGAAAATTTACCATAGAGTAACAAAACTACTACAGTGGACATAATGTATATAGTTAAAATTAGAATGGGAAAAAAATTGTCTTAAGGACTTCTATGACGTCGAGTTTGAGGGTAGCATTGCTATTTTTATCTTAACTTACTAATGTGTAGCATAAAAGAAAAAAAAAGTAATATTAATTATCGTGAACGTATTATCCATACTTAATGCTTTTTATACCAAAACAGCTAAATTGAATTTGATAAAACTTTTTACGCAATTATTTCCCATAGATTTAGAATCATAAAATTTAATATCAACATTATAGTTAAGAAAACTGATTTTTGTCCTTTCATCAAGATATCCGAAAGACACGTGAAGGTAGTAGTTTGAAATTAATGTAATATAGTTCTAAAGATGGACTTCCTGTGTAAATTAATATTATATTTTTTAATATTTGTGTTAAAGTAAAATTTTTGTCCTTTTTAAGGTAATCTCCAAGAAACAAAAATAAAATAAAATGGACAATATTTAGATTTTTTGTCTCTGGAACGATTGCGTTCAGTCGATATCTTTACGGTCTCCGAACTTGGAGAGATAACCTTAATGCAACTAGTATGATTAATTTAAATAATGCAAAATTATTTAAGTTAATCATACTATTTGAAAAAATAAAACTATTAACTACATGTTTTATAATCTATACCAATATATGAAGCTGAAGAGCTAGTTTGTTTGTTTGCTTGAACGCGTTAATCTCAGGAACTACTGGTCCAATTTGAAAAATTCTTTCAGTGTCAGATAGCCCATTTATTGAGGAAGGCTATAAGCTATATAACATCACGCTAAGACCAACAGGAGCTGATCATCACGCGGACGAAGTCGCGCGGGTCGACTAGTTTATACATAAACATTTGAAAACATCAAGCTGCTTATGCACCATCACACAGGTTACATGACTGCGAAACGCGTAAAATTATTTTCTTGCGTGCATAATGAATTAATTCCACAAAAAATACATTAGCCTAGCTCATTATCTAGCAACATTTAATTGAGTTAAACTTACGTAACAACTTTTTAATTTTTACTTCCCTTATACTATAATTATCTAATCGAAACAGCGCCATCTAGAATTTTAAAATCATATTATGTTTTCTTTATTAATAATATCTTCCTCCGTTGTTGTCTAAAGTTTTTTTATATTGATGCCCAAAATAAGCAATGTACCTAAGGCTGTGTTTCCACCACATACGAGGATGCGTAGCGATGGATATGACTGAGCGAGGCCAATCACTTGTGGAAACGTAGCCTAACGGATAATTTTATTTTAATAAGCAAAAGATTTATTAATCATGTTTTCATTTAGTAATAAAAAAGTAATATAAATATTAATTTGACAAATAATAAAAGCATTTATATAATTTTTCATGTATTTATTCAGCATTTTTTATTTATATATTGACTATTATTAATATACATAAATATAATAAAAAAATACTATTTGTTACACTTTTTAATGCAAGAAATGCCTGCCTATGAGCATTAATTTATAAAATATGTAGCAATTCTCACAATCTTTTAAGCATTTATATGAGTATACCTAAAATTTAATTGTGTATTCTAAACGTTAAACACATTTAATTGAAATATTGATTTAAAAATAATATAAATAAAACAAACTTACTTATTTCATTAAAGTATATAAAAATATATATTATAGAATAATTTAAATAATATACTTACATAAATCTCAAAAGACATTACAATTAGTAGTTTATCAAAACCTATCAAGAAAGCTTAACAAATAAATCATATAACTATAAAAAGACAAAATGACACAATGACACAATGTAAAATTAAATAAATAGAATTAAATTCCAAAACATTAAATGCAATGCTTCAACAATTGCAATAACTGCAAATCAAGTGCCACTTGGACTAAGTACTCCATTTACTTGATAGGAGCATTTTTCATAGAATTAGTCGTAACTGGATTACCATTTAGTTTGCTAACTAATTTATTCCCTTGCCAAACAGCAATCAAGTCTTCATTTGTTTTTAAATCTACCTGAAGTTTATCCCAGACTTTTTTCTTAGGATTCAATACTTCATCAGGTTCCCCAGTTTCATATCCCTCAATAATAATTCTGTCTCCTGGATTACTTTCTTTCGGGGGCAGCAATGGTTCTACTTGTTTTGGCTCATCTACAGATGCACATAATACCATCCCTTTAGATTCAATACCTCGCATTTTAGCAGGTTTCAGATTACACAAAACAACTACATGCCTATCCTGCATTTCTTCAATGGGAACAAAATTGACTAACCCTGAAACAACAGTTCTCGGTTCACCTTCACCCAGATCAATCTTCTCAACATAAAGAGCATCAGCATCTGGATGCCTCGAAACTTCCACAATTTTTCCTACTCTTATATCTAACTTGCTAGGCACTACTTCATCAGATGCTGTAGCTGTGTTTCCTTTAGTCTTTACTGGTGGTGGATAAGCTTTCTTAGCTAATTCCTGAAGTTTAGCATCTTTAAATATTTCTTGAATAGGTGCCAATAATTTGTTTATTACTTGTTCCACAGATGCCTTTAAATCTCCTGGATGAATCTCTTCTTTAGCAAAAGAAGTTTCCAAATCTTCAAAATTAGTATACTCAGCATTACCACCATGCTCTTCTGCTCTGGTTATTATGAATTTTTCCTCAGCTTTCATTAATGGAAACACAACATACTTAGTGAATGACAACACTCCATTATCAGTAATGTTACCTGGTTCACAAAAGGCTTTTTTGAGCTTTTTCTTAACATTAGCTGGGTTATCAAGTAAATCAATTTTACTGTCTTCCTCAGAGGCTGACATTTTTCCTCCTGTCAAGCCTGGGACCATTGGATTCATAAGATGAACCCTTTTTGCATAACCAAGTTGAGGCAAATATTTTTCAGCCAAAGTAAATATCTTCCTTTGATCAACACCACCAAACTGAGCATCTACTTTAAGGTACTCCTCATCTAAAGCCTGTAAACCTGGATACAACAAACCACTTAGTAAGGGATGGTCAACTTGCTTCACCACTTCTGCACCAGCTTTTTTAGCATCATGTTCAGTGATCACAGAAGACATGCGATACACATCTAAAGTATATTTTTTATCAAGTTGATATTCAGTGCCTCTGACAAATTTCAATTTTTCTAAAGAAACTCCAATGGAAGTTAACATGGCTTTAATGGCAGCTTCATAGTACTCAGTACGCAACGCAAGTAAATCCCATGGAGCCTTCATATTATCTAGATATGCATGCAAATCAGCAAATAAGATAGTCACTTCACATCCTGCTTTCAAAAAGTCAGCAATTTTGGACATAGGCACAAAATAGGCTACGTGAGGTCTCCCAGTGGTTGCTGTACCCCAGTAAATTTTTAAATCTCGTTGTTTTAAAATCTCTGTAAGCCTTTCATCACCTAAAACTTCCTGTAAATTCCTAGTTATTAAGTGTTTCTTTTCCTCCCAATTAGCCATAATTACCTGTAAATATAAATGACAAAGTTGTGAAACAAATTCCATATGTTTTGATAAAATAGTTTGTAATAAACATTATTCTTACCTCTAGTTAATATTATTAATATTTTAAATACTTTTGACAACGTATATAATGCTCGCCTTGAAGGAATAGTACTGTTATCAGTTTTAAATGAGATATTAAACTTTCCCTATTCTAACCTTACTTATCACCAATTGCAGGCTGGCAACTTATCATTACATCAGATTTTAGTTCATACTGACATTGACATTAGGCAGCGACACCTAGGTGCGACGTTATGAATGTAAATTGACATTGTACAACAGTGCTGCCAACTACTTACATATAATATTGCAATATCAAAAATAGTTGTTAAAATAATGTAAAAAGTAAACTTTTGGTTCTCTTATATAATATTTATATTTTATTAATAATATGAATCAGACAGAAGTGCAAATGTTGACTATCATACACTGTGTAAAAAAAATGTATTGTATTATGAATTGTATGTGCGGTTTGCGCTTTAAGTGTAGGTTATCTATGACGTGTATCGTATATCAAACTCCACAGGTTATTTCTACCATAATAATATTTTGCAGGTCAATCATTTCACAAAAGTCAGTATAATTTGCGCTTAATTCTGTATTTACATTGTGAACACTGTATGGACGATTTAATAAAACAAAAATGATGTTATGAATGATTTAAACAGCTTATTATGAAATTAATATATTTTTTTTTAATTTATCTCTGTAGGCATGACATCTTTATCTCCCAGACCCCAGCGTTACCCTGGTGCCAATATTTATTTTGTAACATTCTTCCTTTTCAAAAATGCATAGTTTCAATAAGTCCGTTGAGTTACTCAAGTGATAGAGTTTTATAAGTGTACCAACTTACCCCCCTGCCGTCTTTTTTGTTCGATTTGACTTCCATTAAAAAAAATTATGATATCTTCCAACTTGTAAAAGTATTTTACAATATTTATAAAAAATTTAATGTATATAATTTATTGTTACATTTATTGTATTAATTCTTTGTATTGCCATACAAAACACCGATTTAAAACTCAATATATGAAGTAGAATAATTTTAATTAATAATATCATGTTGGATTCTAGAAATCTCAATAACTATCGTAAAATTTATATACATTTACTTTTGTACAAAAACTTTTATTTTAAGATAAATTTTTATCAAAAATAAAGTTATATTGTATTCAAATCAAAACAAATAACATCATTACAATGCTAATAGTAATTTAAGAAAATAGTTTTACTAATAATAAGTATAAATATGAAGTGTAATACGAATTTAATGAATTGTTTTGTACAAAGTAAAACTTTTTGGTAAAAAGTAAATTTGAAATTGGCGCTAGTATTGCAGTGATCAGTGAATGCTCGCGTTTCCTGTCAAAAGCGCCATTGCGCATGACAGTCAGTGCGGCCTTGCAGACTGAAGAGCGCTGCCAACAAAGGCCGAGTCGATGGGGTTACAAAAAATTCTTAATTTGGACATCTAAAACCCTTTTGTTATTATAATTATAATTTTATATAGGTTGTGAATCTGTGATTACGTTAAGAAATGTGTAAATGATATGAATCGTGACGGCTAGCGAAGGAGTCAGCTGGTCCACAGTGCGAATAGTGAATAAGAAATGGCGGCCTTGCCAGCAGGTGTTCAGTATGCGTTATCATCGGAGTCTAGTTATAAAGAAAACAAGGAACTAGTGTTTGTGAAATTAACGGATTCAGCATTGAAAGCTATAGAAGACTTCATTAGAAATAATAGGGTGAGTACATACGCCATGTTGTTAACACCAAAACAGGCCAACAATGTCAGGCGCCATACTTATATTACAAGTTATCAAATGAAACTGCGAATTTGTCATGTTATAGCTCATTTTTAGCACTTTTTAAATACGGGACTAACTTATATGTGAATATAAATGTATACACTTGAGACAGATTTGTTCTTTACAATGTCACGCCACGTCAACATGTAGAAATTTTGCTCTGTTAATTTTACAGATTTACGTTTCATATGGCTATAATTAGAGTATTCTTGTGCTATTGTAACTAATTCCTACGATAACTGGAGACATTATCTTAAAATAACTGTAAACTTTAATGAATTAATTGACGAAATACTAGCAACAATCGCGACAAAAACAAATCGTCCATATTTAGAAACTTTGTAAATAAAAACGTTTTTATCTCAATTTGTTGCTTTGGAAAGACTATAGACTTTTTTAAAAGCGATTTTTCAGTTTCTATTAGTGATGTAACCAATGTGTCAGGTTACATACAAATAAAAGAAGGCCATAGAACAATCAAATCAACAATTAAAAACAATCTTTCAAAACAAAAATAAATGTATATTGAGTTTAAGTTCAAAAAAAATCTACAAATCTGTAACTTATTGTGATAAAAATTAAACATTTTTTTTAACAAAATAATTTATTATTTTAAAAAATCTCAAATATTGTCATTTCATTCACTTACTGGATAGTTAAAAATATATTACTTTTTTATATTAATAGATTAAATAAAAATCATTATAAATGTAATTATTAAACATTATATAATTAGTAAACTAAATATCTACTCTAAATACTTTTATTTGTCATATAAAACTTCATTCAGTATAGAAGTAAAGTTCTATATTAAAATCAAACCAATATAATGTAATCATAGATGGCGCTATGAGTTTTTAATTTATGTAATATAATTTTTTTATTTAAGAAATCACGGGTATAGATGTCAAAATATAACATTAAAAACTACTTTATTTGTTAATTTTTGTTTTAAAAAAATCCATTTACATTTTGAGATTATAGTCCTACTTTATATTTCAAATTTATTTTTAAATATATGGGCTTTTTTATTTGCAAATATTATAATAACAAGGCTTTAGAAATCATAACCTAATTTTTTGGCTTTCTGTGTCCCATTTAGAGGGACTTTTCAGAGTTATGTGAGTTTTAACAATTAATTATCACTCGCATTATCAGTAAAAGGAAAAATGTAAAGAAACCTGTTCCTAACAGATATTTTCTTTAGCGGCTCAGCTCAAACTTGGCCATCATGGTTGACTATACCCTAAATTCATACCTTTCTGAATGGTAACAACTTGTATTCTCCAGCGAGCCGTTAGTGGGTTGAGATTATGAATAATGAGGCTCGGAATATATATTCAATTTATTAATAATATCAGTATACTCTCCCTAATCAAAAATATTTAACAAATTTAGTTAAGTCTTGTTTATGTAATCAATTTGTTAAATCGGACAGTTTAATAAAATAATCTACTTGAAATAATTCCATTACCAAGTAACCTTTGGGTATTTTACCTTTTCAGCGATGATGACTCAGTCAATTAGGACTGTTACATACACAGGATATGTATACACAAAGTGTGTTCTGAACAAGCAATGTATATTGCGTAATGAAATAAGTAAATTATAGACATTAAATAAATTTAATTATAATTTTTAAACAGTGCATATTAGAAAATGTAGAAAGTATATTTTGCTCCTCCAATAACACTAGAAAAGTTTACCTGTAAAAAAAGTTTTTTCTGACAGTGTAGCAAAATCCTGTTAATTTCTTAGAAAAGTTCTTTACTACTAGAAAACACATACACCTAAATATGTATGTCCAATGTTTCTTAAAATTAACCCTGACAATTATAAAGCCAATAAATTATTTGCTCTGGACTCCACTAACATAATAGATATATTATTTACTTATTAATATATTATTTAATATATTTCTAAGAATAATGTAAGTAGTGATGCATGGTTGTTAATGCAAAATAATTATTATAATATTAATGTCTCATTGTGATAGTATAAATCTCAATAACCGTGCAATAATAGCTATCTAATCAATAAGATATCATTAGTATTTTTTCTAGAATCTAACTAATACCATTTATCATCTAGACCTATTAGCGACCCACTCAAATTTTTGTATCCCACAACATGTAATAATTGTATAGTGAATTTGTTATACAAAAATAAAATATTTTTTACCAGATAATATTACACTTTCTTAAAAGAAACTTGAAAAATTTTTTTAATAAAAAAAATAACAGAAGTCTTTATTTTTTGTCAGTATAATTTTTTATATTTAAATCAGCTACCAGTTATTCTCACTGCTGAGAGTTTTCTTCTAACATAGATGTTCTTTTTTGAGCTAGTGTCCTCCAATTTTTTGATAAATTGACATCTTACCTTTTTATTTCTCGTCCCTTCTTTCTTTTGCCATTTGTATCTGATATTTTCCTGCACATACTAAACGAACGACTAAAGGCTTTTTTGTCCAAAGAAGTGGCACCTGAGCAAGCAGGTTTTGTAAAGGCAAAAGGTACTCGGGAGCAAATACTTATAGTCCACCAGATTGTTGAAAAATCACGTGAGTTTAACAAAGCCACATACATCTTTGTAGATTTTTCAAAAGCCTTTGACTCCGTAAAATTGCCCATGCTCTGGAAGACCTTGTTAGAAATGGGCACACCAAATCACCTTGTACACCTGCTTAGACGTCTGTACAAAGACGGTACCGCAGTAGTCCAAACAGACGATAAGCTCTCAGGTCAATTTCATCCCAGTGGTGAGTCCACCAAGGATTTATAACCTTACCACTTCTCTTTAACATCTACACAGAATTAATAATGAGACGCACTCTTGAGAAATGGACGATGGAATTGCAATAGGATGATACAACTTTATTCGCAAGTAGTGCCCGCCATTTAGAACAGCTTCTTCAGAAAATGGAGAAAGTCAGTCTCGAGTTCTGCCTTAAGATCAATCGCAGTAAAACGAAAATAATGATTGTCGACCGTATTAACAACAATTGGCGAGTGGTCACAAATATAGCGAACTGAGAAGTGGTCCCATCGTATATTTATTTAGGGGCGCTGATCTCGAACACAGGAGACTGCATAGATGATATTAAACGACGAATGGCGATATCTCGATCAACAATGGACAAACTTAAAAAAATATGGAGAGACCGTAATATTACCAAAGCCACCAAGATCCGGCTCGTAAGAACTCTTGTTTTCTCCATATTCCTTTACGCATCGGAAACTTGGACCTTGCGAGAGAGTGAGAGAAAAAGGATAGACGCGTTTGAGATGTGGTGTCGGAGAAGAATGTTACGAATACCTTGGACCGCATTCCGTAGTAACATCTCGATCCTTTCCAAGCTCAGCATCAAACAACGTCTATCCTCCATTGTTCAGACTCACGTAGGTATTCTCACGCAGGTATTCTCACGTACTTTGGTCACGTGTGTAGACGCGACGATGTGTCCATTGAGCACTAGGGCATGTGGCTGATCACTGATGAGGTGGACTGATCAAATAAAAGCAGCAATTGACGCCCCAGTGCACCAATGTGGAAGGCTTCCATTAGGCAGGCGTGGAGCTGTATTTAAAAGTTGTGGCAACTTTCGAACTACCATGACCGGTCTGCCAAGACCGTATCAACCAAGAAGAAGAAGAATCTGATATTAGTAAGAAATATTTGTTTAGTCAATCTGTCATTTATAATTCACATTATTTGTCCTTATGGTAATTAAATGGTGATAACTCTAAATCCTACTAATATAATAATAATGATAATAAAGCCCTTTATTTCCCAAAAAAAAATATTACTATTATACACATTGAGTTTGTAAATATATACATATTATTGGGATGTCCATTGTTGGACGTAGGCCTCCTCCATCTTGTTCCACGTTTCGCGATCCCGTGCTATTGTTGTCCAAATGGGCCCCGCGGTTGCCAAGATATCATCCACCCAGCGCCGGCGCGGGCGTCTTGGGGGACGCTTTTCGCCCCGCGGGTACCAATATAGTACCCTCTCGCTCCACCTATTGTCGTTGGTTCTCACTGTATGACCAGCCCATCGTCATTTCAAGCTGCATGCCATTTCTGCTGCGTCTATTATTTTAGTTTGCTCCCTTATTCTATTACATTTAATTTTTTCCTTTAGCTTGATTCCAAGCATACTTCTTTCAGTGGACCTTTGAAACACTTTTATTTTTTTTACCACGTCGTGCGTAATCCTACTATTATAAAAGTAAAAGTTTGTAAGAATATATGGATGTATGTTTGTTACTCTTTCACGCAAAAACTACTGAATGGATTTTGATGACACTTTACAATAATATAGCTTACACATCCGAATAACACATAAGCTATATATAATTTATAATGATATAGTGTGAATTATTCAAAATATAGCGGATGAAACCGCTGAGTACAGCTAGTAATAAATAATTATAATGAAGTTTTAATGTAATATAGCAAAGAAGGTCTACATTAAACTATAAGAAAGGTCAATAAAAAAAAACTAAAATATAATTACAATTCATTAACCATAAGCCAAATAAAAAAAACTATGTGAAAAAAGAAATTTTTATGATTCATAGAATGAATAATCATTATATAATTTTTAATTAACTTATGTAAATTTCAGATGTGGTATATTATGTTAAATATTAAGTAAATTAATGTTATACATATTATTATAAATAAAAACTTTATCCATAAGCTAGAAATTTTAAATGAATTTTGAACTAAAAATTAATTTGATATTTACTAAAAACTTATAAAATAGTAAATTTAATTTTTATGGTGTATAATTTTTTTTAAACATATATAATTAATAATTCAAAATGATGTCTGGTTTACTATTGTAATCATTTGTAAATGACCCATGCCTGTAACTATCCAGAAGATATTTAAGTAAACCTAAGATAATTTACTGGGCCTTTGTCTGCTATTCTTTCGTCAAAAACGTCATAATTTAAATATGGTTTTACCCCAGCATAGCTGAGGGGGGTAAATGAGTATCAAATAAATAAGTAATATTAAAGCAACCATTATATGTTCTTTTACATACTAACACTCGCAGTACAGATCATATCCTTGTGTTAGGAATGGGCTATGTCAGTAGAGCAATGACTGGTTTGTGACTCCACAACTTATCAATTGTGAATCCTACGCCTGAACCATTGAGCTACTCTGATGCTTAGTTTACTTAAATTATATCATACCTGTTAAGAAATAATTAATGAAGAATTAAATGAAAATTGTTATGACCTAAAGTTTAGAATGTCCTGTATTAAAAGTAATTCAAATTTTATATTTTTTACTTATATTTTAAAATAGGAAAAATGTTACATTTTCACTTTATGTTGTTAAATTCTCTTTAATTATTGATGACCTCCACCACTGTTTTTCCTTTAATTATATGAAGGTCGATATGTGACCATATTGTATACCTCTGTATGCATTTGGACTTTAAGGAACTAAGATACAAGATAATGCAGTTAAATAATTTTTTGTTGTAGAATTCAGATTTATTTCTAGAAATTTTGAGTGACAACTGAAAAGACCACTTTGATTCTTACACATTGATGTTAATATATTTTGAATGAATGAAACATAGATCTAGTTCGTAACTGTTTTCGTTTTAAAGATGTATTTGTTCGTTTTACGGTAAACATAGTACAGTCAAAAGTGCGTCTGTAAAAATGAAAAAAAATTCCTAAGCAGTAAACATTCGGCGCGTGTCGAGTGGCCAGTTTCGCAAAACCTGGTACATTAGGTAAGCGAATCGGGCGCAATGACAATGTTCGGTCTGAGGTGAAAGTATATATTTTGAGGTATACAAAAAATTGAATTAACATCTTCATCCTACTCCACTCTCGAAAAACCGGTCCCAGTTTTAGATTACTGACTTCCATAATTTTGTGTTAGATTTTTTTCTTGCTTTATTTTGTATATCGCGACATTCTTGGCTTGAATTATGCGTCCAAAAGTGTGGCAACCGTGATGAAACTAGAAAAATACTTTTGACTTCTCTAATAATACATAGTACTGTTACTTATTAATTCTTTTTTAATGTCTTTATAACTTCGTTGTAATAAAACCCAGAAATAATTTAATTAAATGTATAGTATGTAGCTGACGTAATGATTGACATATCAACATCAGGGCCTAAACTATAAGGGTTAGAACCTTGACATTTTGCACAGGGATTCCTTTTATAACGTAGGGGAGCACTAAGAAAGGATTTTTGAAAATTTGCCCCATAAGAGGGTAAAATATGGGTGCAAATTTAGTATGAAATTTTGCCGTTTTTGAAGTTATTCATATGAAATTCAGTATGAAGATTCTTCATTGAAAGTCATGAAGACATGTGTGAAAGTTAGTATGACTACCTCATTAATTTATTAAATATGTCTAGCTAATATTTTTATATTTGTAAACTGTAATATTGTATAGCATTGAGATCAAGGCGTACTCAAAATATTTTTGGTGCTTCCGAAAATAATCGACACGTAGTACAGGATTGTAAAACAATTATTATTGATGATTATTATACAAAATTGCAAGGTATGTACTTGTCGTTTATAGTTTACTCGTAACATAAAATTTTATACCTAATCGATTGAAGCATATAATATAAGTAATATTTACTTTGATATAACATTATTTATATCCATGAGTACTAAAAACATCTTAAATTTAGCTTCAATAAAATTAGCAATAGAGAATGGTATTATGTGAAATGAGATAACATTGTAACTAAAAATAAATCCATGATTCATAAAAAAACAACGCGGTTCGTGAAAGTACCTGAACAGGCAGATGCCATTGCAGTTAATAGCAGTGAAGTCATCAAAAAAATAAATCCGCCAAGTTGCCAACCTAAACAATTTACTTTGTAACATAAGTCTATAACAGAGTTTCCCAAACTTATATCCCGTAGATCACTTAGCATATTTTTCGCTGGCAGACCCCTCTATATAATATTACCAAATCAGTACACAATTTTGAAGTAAAATAAAGTCAAGTGAAATTATAAAATACATTGCATACACCTTTATACGTCCCTAAATTATTATTTCTCTTATTTGGACCCCCCTGTTACTCGTCATAGATCTTTGGGGCCGATATGGATCACTTTGAAAATCACTGGTCTAAAGACATGCCCACCTGACTGATTCCCGACAGTGTGCACGTGTTTCAACATCCATAAATTCGCTCTTTGTATTAGGGCCAGCTTCTCGGTATTTTGCTATGCAATTTTGACCTCTATCACGAATCGATTTAGATCCAAAATCGGATCATTATTGGTTTAGTTTTGACGGACGTTTTTTGTGACCGTTAGTGAACGTGCCACCTGGTGTTTTTTCGTAGGCATACAGTGTCCATTCAAAGACTTAAATCGTCTGAAAGGCAACCGTAAAATAAAATCTTTCCCTATATTGCAAATACAAACGATGATGTAATTTGTTATGTAAATTTTGTTTTTTACAGACTGCTTTTAATGCTTTATTCACTTTTATTTTTGTGTATTCTTTAAAGATATAAATTACTAAATGACTTTGTGAACTTCGTAACACCTCTATCAGTTAATCTATCCGAAACACGTACCAGAATTATTTTGCCACGCACAAATATTTCAAAGTTAGTTTAATCGGTCTAGCTATTCTCGAATTTTAGCGTTAAAAAAGATTATTAATGATATAAATGCATAATTAGACGAGAAATAAACGAGAACGAAATTGTGTTAACACGAGCAAAATACAAATCATTTAGCAAAATAATCTGTCGGTTATTTATCTAATCAGATTATGACATGTGTACTATCACAATGTATGGAGATTTTCCGTCACGTTTTTACATTTAAATTACCATAAACAAATTATTCTTTGCGATAAAATTGGCAGGATGATTGTAAAATATCATTATAAAAAGTTTTCAAGATTTTTACTAAAATAGCTTATAAAATATTATATTTGAAGTAATCTTGATAATGAATAAGCTTGTTAATACACTTATCTGGAATTAGTAGCATAATCTGCATTTGCAGTGGTACTTTAATTTGTTTTGTCTGATCATATTATAAAAGTTTCCAATATGAGTTTCCAAAATTAATAAAAAAAACCTAATGATTATCACAATTTTGTAATCAATAACAACTGACTTATTCCGAATTTACGTCTTCTTCTGTTTGACAAAGTTTGATATCTCAATAATTAATTTAAAAAATGTGCTACTGTTTATCCAAATGAAATGTAATTAAAATGAATGATTGCATACGATATCGTTGTAATTTTATCCTATTACAACTCCCAATTGCTTCTTACATCGTTAAATAAAAAGCTGTCACGACTAGATAACCTTTAGAGCTGTAGTTTAATATATTTTTTGGGCTTGTCGTAAACAAACTATAAAGACTGACTGAATTACAACTAACTTATTCCGAATTTACGTCTTCTTCTGTTTGACAAAGTTTGATATCTCAATAATTAATAAAAAATCTGCTACTGTTTATCATACATAAAATAGATCAAATTTCAAATGAAATGTAATTAAAATGAATCATTGCATACGATATCGTTGTAATTTTATCCTTTTACAACTCCCAATTGCTTCTTACATCGTTAAATAAAAAGGTGTCACGACTAGATAACCTTTAGAGCTGTAGTTTAATATATTATTTGGGCTTGTCGTATACAAACTATAAACACTGACTGAATTACAACTGACTTATTACGGATAACGGAATACACGTCATCTTATGTTGGACAAAGTTTGATATCTCAATAATTAATAAAAAATCTGCTACTGTGTTTATCATACATAAAATAGATCAAATTTCAAATGAAATGTAATTAAAATGAATCATTGCATACGATATCGTTGTAATTTTATCCTATTACTACTCCCAATTGCTTCTTACATCGTTAAATAAAAAGGTGTCACGAGTAGATAACCTTTAGAGCTGTAGTTTAATATATTATTTGGGCTTGTCGTATACAAACTATAAAGACTGAATGAATTACAACTGACTTATTACGGATAAAGGAATACACGTCATCTTCTGTTGGACAAAGTTTGATATCTCAATAATTAATAAAAAATCTGCTACTGTTTATCATACATGAAATAGATCAAATTTCAAATGAAATGTAATTAAAATTAATCATTGTATACGATATCGTTGTAATTTTATCCTATTACAACTCCCAATTGCTTCTTACATCGTTGAATAAAAAGGTGTCACGACTAGATAACCTTTAGAGCTGTAGTTTAATATATTATTTGGGCTTGTCGTATACAAACTATAAAGACTGAATGAATTACAACTGACTTATTACGGATAACGGAATACACGTCATCTTATGTTGGACATAGTTTGATATCTCAATAATTAATAAAAACATCTGCTACTGTGTTTATCATACATAAAATAGATCAAATTTCAAATGAAATGTAATTTAAATGAATCATCGCATACGATATCGTTGTAATATTTGTAATTTTATCCTATTACAACTCCCAATTGCTTCTTACATCGTTAAATCAAAAGCTGTCACGACTAGATAACCTTTAGAGCTGTAGTTTAATATATTATTTGGGCTTGTCGTATACATACTATAAACAGTGACTGAATTAATGTACCTTGAATTTAGCCGGTTATAACAAAGGAAGGATTACTGATTTTGTCACGGGCCACGTATTTGATGGTATTTGGTTCTTATTGATTTAGTTTAATGTTAATTTCTAATACATATTCATGATTTAAGACTTTATAACAGTATATAAAAAGTGTGCACTAAAAAAACTACTAAAACAATTATTACGAAATTATTTATTTATTCTTGTACCTTAAACTATATACAAAAATGGTAGATATAAGAACTGCTGTACAAAGAATTGCTTATCTCTTAGAAGAGAACTCTTCTAGTAACCCCTGGATATAGGAGAGGATTATTAGAAAAAATTATAGCTTTGTAGCTTTTGAAGTTGTCGATAATTTAATATACAATATTAAAATATATTAGCCTAAGCTCCTATGGCTCGTAGCGTGATGTTATATAGTCTACTAGCTGTGCCCGCGACTTCGCGTGGAATAACGATACTTCCATATATTTTTTCACCCCTTTCAACTTCTTACAACCATTTTTTCGAATTAAAAAGTAGCCTATGTCCTTCCTCAGGCTCTAGACTATCTGTATACCAAATTTTATTCAAATCGGTTCAGTAATTTTGGCGTGAAAGCACAACAGACAGACAGACAGAATAGTACTTTCGCATTTATAATATTAGTTAGGATAACCTCCCTCGATAAATGGGCTATCTAACACTGAAAGAATTTTTCAATTCCAACTAGTAGTTCCTGTGATTAGCGCATTTAACCAAACAAACTAACTCTTCAGCTTTATATTAGTATAGATTTATAAAATTACTAGCCGATCCTTGCATTTTTGTGCCCGTGATGCTCCGCTCCTATTGGTTTTAGCGTGATGATTTATAACCTATAACCTTCCTCGATAAATCTAACATTGAAAGTATTTTTCAAATCGGCCCAGTAATTCCTGAGATTAGCGCGTTCAAGCAAACAAACAAACTCTTCAGCATAATATATTAGTATAAGATATAGTAAATTTATTTGTCATAAGAATAAAGGAATAGAGTAATTTACACCCGGAATCAGGATGTAGACATTCCTCCGCAATACTAGAAGTAGGAGTTGGCTTACGTGACGTTGGTTTTTATTATATCTAAATCTCTATTTCAAATCAATTATTAGATTATAATGAAGCGCTTTGGCACTTGATTGTTTCAAATACAACGTTAATAACTTGACGATATGTTTAAGATTAGCCGGGGGTGTGTACTGTGTAGCATCGCACGATAGGGTCCGGGGTCGTCGCACCCTCTGTCCCCACAAACCTTGGCACCTGGTCCCTTGTGAACAGATGTCAGTCTCCCAAGTAATCCCTCTCCATTACTTAGTTCTATTTTTACAACCCTACACTTTTGTCTGATTAGACAGTGAAGTTATTCTTTATGTCTGAGATTTTTTATACGTGAAGCAAAAAGTTTGTACCACTTTTTACTAAAATTACGCGGTCGGAGCAGTATGTAATTTGCCACAGCTAAATTTTATTTGTAGATGTGTAGAAAGCTAATATTTTTATAATATAATAAATTAATAATGCATTAGAAATATATTAATTATTAAAAAAAAATATCTTAATGTAAAATATATGTTAAGTGTAGTAAAGAGCTTTTTTTTATCGTTAATAACGTTCAAATTTAAAAAATTAAATAAAAAGCTAATTTCTTAATGCTTTTTTAATCTATTCAGTAGTAATTTAAACACCTGTGTTTCTATCTAGCATTAAATACATGGTTAAATCAAACTGGTTTGCAAAATGCCAGACAAGCTACCAGGCTCATTGCGCTCGCGCCGTTTTATGTAATATAGATTTAACAGAAATCAGTTATCCATTTCATGTTGTGTTCAAATAGAAAATGAATATACTTACTAAGTCAAAGTATTCACTATAGGACATAATGAATCGCGAAACTATCAAATCTTAATGAAATAAACATTAGTTACAACACTTTAAATTTCAAAACTGATTATAAAATATTTAAGTTAAAAAATGTCGGTTTTTAGTGATCATTTATTAAGTACGAATAATGTATAAAATATCATTCTATGTAAAATAAAACTAAGTATATGAAAATGAAACAGAACCTTGACATTACTAAACTACATTACAAAAAAAGGTTTCATAAAGCGAATTCATATCTTCTATTACAATTTAATATATCCCCTCTCTTTACTTAGATAATAATGAGGTAGCATATTATCTCGAAAACGATTTGCGAAGATTTCTTATGAGAAGTAGTATTTCTCTCTCATTTCTTTTGTTCGTAATCTCCTAATTTGGATAGATAAATAAATAAACTTCATGTTTATCTTTGCATAATATCTCATTTGTGTATGGTCTTTCGGTCTCCCTTTTCTGTTTTAGAAAAGGCGAGGACGATTGACAGAATACCATTTTGTATCATTACTGACCTGTTTATACACACGCAAGACAGAGAACTAGCCAACAAATGCTGAAACCTCTTTAAGGAATTATATCTTAAGAGGACTTCGTACTAACGACACTTTTGAAAAATAGATTTTTACCAAAAATATTGGTGTCGCGCTGAGCCCCAAGCTTACCCCTTACCGTGTGATAGAGAGAACTACAGCTCGAACTCATTTTACTTACGTAAAATTAAGAAAATCGTCCTTTCGTAATCCCCTGTTTCCTCCTCGTAATCTGGACCGATTTTAATGTTTATTTCGTTAAAATTCAGTACAGGGTCTAAGCTATGCCCGTATGTTTTGCTTTTTTGGTTTATGTTCGTAATAATTAGTTTGTTGGATGTTTGCAAATGTAAATAAAAAATTCGTTTTTTTTATAATTTTTAAAGGTTTTTTTTCTATTATATTAATCAAATAATAAAAAAAACAAAACGTACAGTCATGGCAGAGGTACGTATATATCGCATGGTATTTTTTTTCTTCTGTAACTTCATTATCCTAGGAGGAAACAGGGGACTACGTTTGTATAAAAAAGAGTCGACTGATTCTCTACATTTAGCCTCTTTATAATATGTAATAGATTTTGTAGACTTAGGCTTTACAATTACTTAGTTATTATTCATATTAGATCTATCCATTTACTATTGTCATTACTTTACATAAGAAAAAATTCGGGGTAAAATACATATATCCATTTATGCAAGTATTATACTAAATCTCGTAATATACTTACCACAAACTTTTACTTTCACAAAGGAATAATTTGAGTATATTTTCATCAGGAGTTGAATCACTATCCTAGTTAAAGTTTACGACGAAGGTGTACAAAAACTTAAAATATATGAATAATAATATGTTTTAAGACATTAAATAAACTGTAATCACATATTTATTGTTTAGTTAGATACTGCTAATGTCTTCAAATAATTACTTTAAAATTACACTAGAATTTCGACTACTGGGCAATCACTAGTTTAAATGTAATCTATACTAATATTATAAAGAGGAAAGATTTGTATTTTTGTATTTTTGTATTTTTGTATGTAACGAATAAACATAAAAACTACTGGACCGATTTCAAAAATTCTTTCACCATTAGAAAGCTACATTATCCCTGAGTAACATAGGCTATATTTATTACAAGAAAAAATTAGAGATCTTTAGGAAATCTCACGAAAACCAACCCAAGGTGCCAAAAAATTAGCCATAAAATATCTTTCATCGCATGCGCTGCAAAAAGTATTGATGATAGAACAAAAAAATGTTCTACAATATTATAGAACGTATCAATATCTACAAAAAAGTCCGCGAGACCATATGTCTAACTATTATAGTTACGTCACTATAACTACTTTTTTACATTTTAAAAGTTGATAAAAATGCCTATCAAAATCAGACCATGTTTTCTATAACTTTGTATTAATTCTTATCCAAATAAATTATTTCGTATTCAAGACTATTTCAATACCTGTAAATTACTTTTTGAATTATTAAAATCGGACTTTCCATTCAAAAGATATTACGAAATTAAAAATATCAATATAAACAAAAAATACACGACGACGCGACGGGCCAGTACAGCGACGCAGCGCAGCGAGTAAAGCGGCAAGAGAGGGGGCACCGAAATGCGGGAGGGCCAATTAAGTATAAAGACTCACGCAAATGAGTTTTCAATTAAAGATATTGATTTTAAATCCAAGTTTTATAAAAATAATATTCTTTTATTTACTATACTTGCCGACCCGCTCTCGCTTCGTTGAGGTGTATTCTATATTCCTAGTATGTCACTGATTTGCAGTAGACACTACCATCTCGCCGACTATTTTCTGTCTCACTCTTACCCTTTCTTTTGTACAAACCTTGTCCTAACAAAAACTAACACAACAATAAAAAGATTATCTTATTTGCTGCAGTCGTTCTGAAGTTATGCACGTACATAATCTATCTATCTATATATATAAAAGGAGAAGCTGACTGACTGACATATCAACGCAGGGCCTAATCTATAAGGGTTAGAAACTTGAAATTTTGCACAGGGGTTCCTTTTATTACGTAGGGGAGCACTGAGAAAGGATTTTTAAAAAATTCACCCCCTAAGGGGGTAAAACGGGAGTGCAAAGTTAGTATGAAACTTTGCCGTCTTTGAAGTTATTCAAATGAAATTCAGTACGAAGGTTTTTCATTGGAAGTCATTCAAGGATTGAAACAGGGGTAAATTGAAATATATTTTTTCGAAAATAATCTCTTAAGGGGCTAAAAGGGGGGTGCAATTTTGGTATGACTACATCATGAAATTATTAAATATGTCTACAGACGATCTCCTGTAGACTAATATAACTACCCTAATATCGCAAACGAAGTTGCGGGTAAAAGCTAGTATACTATATTAGTAGGATAAACAGGAAGGCAGATATATCAAATCGTCAATATTTTATTTTCTCTCGAATATATCATTGACATCTAAAAAGCTTCTTTCTACTTTATTAAAAGGTCGCCGGCATATTCCGCTAAGGTCACTTTGTGCGCGTTTTTATTGCCTCACAGTACAACTCAACAATTCATCGCAAGGTCGAAATTACTTTGTATATTTTTATAGATAACATGATCAATATAATAAACAGGCGTATGCATAATTTTTTTTTTTAATACGATGGTTTGTTATATTGCATGACTAAAGTCACTTTACAGAGAATATAATATTAAAGTTGAAACAAGTGATCCATACATTAGATTACAGTAATATTAATTATAAATTAGGCGTGACAGAATACACAAATTAATACCTTGCATAGCTGTACAAATCATCTATATTCTATAGTAAACCTTGAACATCAATGTTAATATTGAATTAATAAGTTATAAATTATAACAGTAAAGGTTTATTAGTTATGGGCAAAGGTCATGGTCATGGGTTTCAAAATTAATAAAATTTGTTTTTAATAGTAGAACTACTAAATGTGAAGTAAGCCAAATATTTTTATTATTTTAAATCACGAGGCTGGTTTCGGTTTTTTCGGGTCACTGATTTACTTCCTGTACTTCCAAATGCATCAATAACTAAGTAAATTTCTTGCGTTATTAATACTCACTTGGATGCAACATGGTTCTTGAACAGTGTTTGCTTCATCATAACCCTAGATGGCCTACTGTTGAGTCGGGTCTCCTCAGTGTGTGAAGGCTCCATAGTCCACCACGCTGGCCCAGTGCAGGTTAGCGGCAGACTTGAGACTTAGGGAACTCTCGGAAGTGCAGGTTTCCTCACGATGTTTTCCTTCACCGCTAAAGCAAGTGATATTTAATTGCTTAAAACACACATAACTCGGAATGGTTGTGGTGCCGGTGCGGAGGATAGGACTCGGACCTCCCGAGTCAGACGTTAACCATCAGGCTATCACTTCAATCATCAATCAATCAATGTTTTGTATAGGTATGCTTATTTCGAGTAACATAAAAAAGCAGTGGTAGATGTTTCTTTGTCATGTTGATGATGATGATATTTTTTTCAACATCTTTTACAACGATTTTTATGAACGATGTCTATTGCATCATTTTTCTATTGGAAAGTCATAACTTAAGAAGCCTGCCAGGTAGTTTTTATAGAAATAATGATTTCTATTTAATAGAAAAGGAAGAAATACGATATTAAAATAAAATTATATGACTTAATTTGATTCTTGATGTTATGACCATTTAAAAATAATAAGCCAATGTAAAATTAGCACTACTTATTACTAAAATATTTGCAGTAAGTACTTATATAACAAAGTGTTACGTAAGATACGTACAAACATAGGGTTTAAATTATAGATTATACTTTCTTTAGGACGTAACAATAGCGTAGTTTAAAGTAGAACAACCACATCTAGAATAAGACCAACTGAGTAAATTTTGAGGGACGTACAAATAAAATCATTTTAATTGAAAAAAAAAACGGTGTTATTACGTGCTATAAATCTCAAAGTTGTAATTTCAATAACGAATTGGTGACCTTTGATTCAACGTTTCTCTTTAGATACCTTGTGTACTCTCAGTCTCAAGTATATTCATTTATTGACTTAAGTTTTTAGCCGTTGTTAATAATGAATATAATTTTTATTATGAATTTTTGATACCTATAAAAATAAGTAAGCCAAATCGTACTCGATATTAATATTATTTAATTCATACAATTGGTATAAATTTATTTACTTCGACCTTGCTAAAACTGGTTTGGCACTCGCAAGTTACAATTCTTTAGTTTTTTTTTTGCTAGGTATTTTTATTTATTGAAGTTTGATTTTGTTACAAAAATTGTACATTGAATACTTAAGTAACCTGCCAGATCCAAAGGTTAATAATAGGAATCAGTGTCAGGGCCGTCGATTTTAGTTCCGGGTCATCCCCTCTTAGTCTAGACCGCGATGCAACTTAAATTTCACATCGAGCTCGGTTAAGTAAGTAACTAAAGCAATTTTTAAGTTTACATCATCGACTGCCGCCCAGCCTAGTTATGTTTCTCGCGTTCGACCATCGGTTGTGCAACCACAACTTGCCGACACTTACTTATTGTGGCCAGCCCGAGCGGTTGCTCAACTAGTTTGGCTTTTTGTCATCTAATTATAAGGTCTTATTGAGATACACCTGTAATCTAAAATTGACATCCTCATTTTTCCACGTTTATCTTTAACTCTTGCAAGATATTCTGATAACCTCGTTGTTACGACAAGAGTTTGTATAAATTCAATTGTTTAACCGTATTATGAGCTGATTTAATTAAAGCATTATAATATCTGTTACGACACTTACCTTCTTTCCAGTATAATAAGGTATTTTAAAATGTCTAGGTATATTGAAAGATATGATGATTCATATTTCGCAGTACTGGCTGGTGTGAAATTTTTCTATAGATGCTATCAATCAGCTTTGCTTATTGAACTCAACGCGTAAAATTGCGTCATTGTGTTTTCCATAATACACTGAACTAAAATATTGCATAATATTTGAAACTTAACGTTAGGGTTAATCACAAATACAAGATATACAATTTCATTTTGACTATTCTATAATGGATTTTCGTAAGAATTTTCGTATTCTTTTATCAAATTAGAAGTTATATTTAAAAATATTTTTCCTCAGTACCTCTCAATAGTGTCAAAAAACCCACATACAAAACTTATTTATTTCTTTTGTATATTCAGCTGTGATGTTGAGATCCTAAGATTGATATTACCTGTCGTTTCAAAATCGGAAAAGTTGTTCACGTAAAATAGAACAATGAAATGATATTTCTATATGATATAAAAACTTTAAATATTTCATTTAAAAAGAAATCTTACTAAAACTATAATCAATAATGTATATTGTGAAAGCATGTATGTTCACGGATTTCAATTAAATTTGGCACATATACTTTATAACTTGGATCTGAAAATTAAATGTTTTTTTAATAAATCCAAGTATTACACACACACTTAAATAGTAATTTAAAAAGTCAGAGTTGCCTCATAAAATTTTTTCATAGTTTACGCGAAGGTTTACATTTCAATGTATAGCGTGAAATGTACTAAATATAATATAGTAACATAAGTAATAAGAAATTAACAGTAATTGATTAATAATTTATCATCTCTTTTGTTTCAGGACAAATTGGCTAAACCTAAAATACAGTTCCTACCCGGAAATGAAGGGGTGAGTTCAAGTATTATTTGTTTATAGACTATGTCATATCGTACTTACCCTTATGAAAATTGTTGAAATATTCACTTCGAGATATTTATCCTATAGGTCATAATTTTTAAGATTGATGACATAATAATAACACGTACTTATCCATGTAGTTTACATAACATTTGACCTTATCATTAAATGACTATTGAGAAAGGACGTATGAAGAAATTTCTAAATTGACCAGTTAGTAAAAGTCACAGCCTAATTTTTTATTATTATAATAACAGTTTATTATTTTGAACCTATTTTGCGCATTCTACTGTTACGCATATCATATTGCGTAATTTAGAGCATGTATCCTAAATTTTAAATAGTCAGTATATATGTACATGAAACTCCAGAACGTTATTTTGGTAGTAGTTTTCCAAAGAGGTCGTTAAATTAACTATTTTCTTCCATCCTCTGCCAAGTTTTAGTTTATGGGTTAGTTTGTCCTACTAAATTCACTTTTTATACGGATGTGTTAGCATTTCCATTTTTTTTACCTTTATTTTCGTCTATCATCTTTTATTGCTAGTAAAAGCTGAAATAATTTAAATGCGATGGTAACAAATAATGAAAAATTAATAATAATCAAATCTAAATTTGATATGAGCACCATAAGCATTGATTTTATCTTATTAATAAATAATTTTTTTTTAATTAAAATTAACTTTACTAAGTAAAAAAACATAATATTAGAAAACTAAAAATCTGAATAAATTAATTGAAACAATCGCGTATCTTATTTCATTTGTCATGCTTTTATCGGGGACCTCACATTAGTAGTAGCAGAAGACGGAGAGCAATGGCTCAGGGCGCGGACGCTGGCGCAGACAAGCAGGAGCGATAGACGTCGTCGGCGCGGGCCTTGACTCGCCTCAGGCGTACTAGTTAACGCTTGCGGCACTCGATACGCTTGCGAAATTATATGATGACCCACTTAACCGATTTCGTTTTGCTTCTTGTTGCGGTTGCTCTATAAAGCTTTTTACCCTAAAATTATTTCGAAAATTGAATTAGTCGCGAGTCATTTGTTAACTCAAGATACAATCTGAATAACCTTTTTTGTATTATTGTTAACAGAACAATGAATTTTAGCTCTAAATTGTAAATGTAAGACTGATAAATAGTACCTTAATAAGGACAATACTCGACCTTTCTAATATAGGCGACGTTGGTTCCACGAACGCGGTGCATTCGCTACCAGTATGTAGTCCGCTATTGTAAATCGCTTTATCGATTAATGCCGTAAGTATCATTAATTTACATGTAACAAAAAACGTAACTAATGCAATACTGTTTACAAGGTGATAATCCTCGAGCGATCCTGCGCCCGACAGTCGGCGCCGTCGACCGGTTTTGCTGGCCACCGACGTCCGCTCTCCGGTTTGACGTGATCTCTTCTCGTGTTGCTCTTTCTAACTCGTCCATGTCGTATGTAAATGACCCCAATTGTACTTACTAAAAAATAGTCTTATTTCGATAACACTATCGCCGTATTACATAAAATCTAAACGTTTGCTCGCGAACCGTATCTGATATCCTTGACTTTGTATAATCGACAAAAAATACTAAGAATGTTCCCGTTATAATTTTCAGTGAACCACGGCATCATAATATAATTCTTTGAATATCTCTTTAACGCTATCGGTGTGTTAGGTCCGAGTCGCTGGCACATATCCAACTTGCACATAATAACCACAATTCAATGAGTGGCGGACCAGAATAGTAAATAAGATAGAGTGGAGGGTGTAAAAATAGAAACGGTTCCAGTCGCTAGCGAGCATGCGATTGCACCTCCCAGGTGCGCCGCGCACCGCGGCCGGCCGTTGTCCCCTTATAACTTATGAATTCTGTGGTCATTTTTTATCGTCTTTGTCCTACTAAATCATTCATAATAGAATATTGAAGTAATATTTTGTTTTCAAACCTCGTTAATGCACACGGAAATTGAATAAATAGGTATAATAACTATTCACAAGATTACTTTATAAAAAATGCAGATTTAGTATTATCCTGGTAGAAGATAATATAGTATTTCAATTACACACATACAAATTTTATTGATAATGAATGAAGGTAAACAAAATGCCACACTAGGCATTTAGTCTCTATAATATAAACATTATTATTTTACACATTTTTTTTCAAGGAAGTCACTGAGGAGATTATTTATACAATAGCTGCAGATTTCCGTTAGTATGATATTTGAAACGATATCAAATATTATCTATGTCATCTAATGAATCATACAGCAATCTATGTACAATGAACTCGATGTAGTAATGTAAAATTGTATATGTATTATTGATGTAAGTTGAATACGTTTTGATCCACCGGGTCGATGTCCTCCCGAGTCGCTTTATTTACACCATCGCCTTGCTGCCCCGTTATTGCAAACCTTAAAAACAGGATTCTGTTTATTATGCACATGAAAACTTATCTCAAGCGATTGTTACAGTCAATCGCTTCATTATTCCGAAAATGTTTGCCGAACGTGATTAGCAAATATTTGAATAGGTCTAGCAAATCTTAAAACTTTTGACATGTTAATTTTTGCCACTTAGTCTGCTGGTTATTTGTACTGAAAAAAAAAAATGTTTTAATAGTCACAAAATTTCACAATGTATCTACTGCCATTACACAGCTGGCAAAATCCTCCTAATCATTGTTAAAAAGTTATACTACATTGCGAAAAATGTCTTTATCAGATCATAATGGCCACAGCCACGTGATCAAACAATAGTGTTTACATTCACCGCAAGGACAACCTGTAGCGATGTTCACTTTATGAAGATCTCGATGTTTCTTCGTTCCGTCGTAATGGCAGTGTCAAGATATAATTGTCGGGTATTCGTTTTGCACGGAAGCAATAAAAAGAAGAAACTGATTAAGGGCAAGATTTATTGAGTGACGGATATTTTCACATTAATTGATACAAGAAAGTTGTTTTTAGTAGTAATAAGCTCACTAAAGCTTTTTAATTGTTTTGTACTGATTCATTTATTACTTACTAGTTTGCATTTTTTTTACTTTTTAGTTAAGATAAGCTAGAGATTTCTTACGTTTGATATTGGAAGAATTAACGTTCATAGTTATCATCAAATATGTTAGTTTCATGGATTCTCAGAGGTTATATCAGAGTTTCGATAATGATACTAGGTGTCACTAAAAATATTCTGTTGTTAATGTCTGTTTTGTTAATGTTTCTTTTATATAAATTATTACAGTAAATAATACAGCAGGTATAGTTTATTCTTATCACAGACCCTTGTGACTTGAACGTTAGATACCCTTTGCCACACTTAGACCAATAACAATAATCGATGATCTTAATTTATTACATGTATGGAATAATATAAAATATATAAAATTTCAGACAACGCTTTGTAATCGTTATATTGACGTAAGTATTTTAGATGTAATATTTACTGACGTAATAACATACGGCATATTATCGATTGGATATTAGCTGGAAACGGTGAGGAAAATCACTTAAATAAAAATAGTGTTATTGCAAAAAAATTGTTTTGTTGTAGCAGTTATCAAGTGATTTAAATTTGAATCTAAACAATAACCAGCGACTTGAATATATAACTTTAAAAACTATGCTATATTCCAATAGCCATCCTTAAAGATCAGTTTCGTATTAGCAACCGATACTATCACGGATAATCGACAAAATATTTTTTCGTAACCCTTTTTATACAATGTATGAGTGGCAAATGCTAAAAATCTTTGACTTTGGGGGTTCAATTTCGGAAAATCGTCACGTAACAAAATTATACTATTCATATTTTTTTTTGGTTTTGGCTGTAAGTATTTTGATAGTTAAGCCAACCAAGTTCTTTATATAAGATATTAAGAAGAGATAGCCAGGTAGTTGAGACTTCAGAGTCTTATTCAGGAGATCTAATTCCAATGCCAGCAAACATGTTCGATTTTTCGATTTTTTGGTGGGTTATGTATGTTTTAAGCATTAAATATCACTCGCTCTAACTTTGAAGGAAAACATGGTTAGAAAACCTGCCCGTCCGAGGGTTCTCCTTAATATTTTAAAAGTATGTCTGGCAATCCGCACTTGGCCATTGTGGTTGAGTTGCAAGCAAAGCCTACGAGACGCTAGTGCGATATCATCAGATATTACGTGTTTACCAAGGGTGCAGGGAGCGGCGGAATAGTTCTGATTTCCTCGTGGTAATTGCTGAGGTATGCGGACGGTGGTGTCGTCTTATTGGGACTACGCCGTACGTGCGCACTGTTCACTTTCACTTTACACCGCGCACAGTAGCGCACTTTACTATTGTATACAATCAGCGCTAGTCGATATTTTATACATGCATTACTAAAAGTCTCAGTCCAACATACTGCAATTTTTTAGTTATTTATAGAGGTACACTCAAGTTTAAAGCTTAAAAATCCGGTTGTCAACGCAAAAATAAATTTATGAGTTGACAACCCTAAAGTTATATGAACTCATTCGTTAGGGAAAAATGAAATACAATAATCGAATTGATTTCTCATACAAAGCGTATTATTACAAGAAAACTTGCAACTAAATATCATAAAGTTAAAGTATAACTTTGAATTGAAATTGAGTAACAAAGAATCTCTCTTTAGCAACCAAGTACGAACAAAACGAATACTTTAATACTTTATTGATAACAAAACAAAATAATAGAGGTGTAAAATTGCTATTTGTATAATGTCGCAAAATATAAATAGATGTCGGGAAACACAGAGGCCTCGGTGGTTACAATGTAGCACACATTGATGAAGTGGAACCATAAATACTTATACGAATTAGTTTTGAGATGCCACAATCGAAGGTAGTAAATTTAATATTTAACTGCTAGACATTTCGAAAGGAAAACCACAAGTCACTCGAAGTCATTGTTCATTTCTTGTTAAAGAACTCATTTATATTTGCTTTTCAATTAAACGCATGTTAAGCTGCATTTTATTCGATGGTTATATATTTTATAGCTATACAAATGTATATTTCGTTCGTCATATACATATGTATGTTTTATTTAAAATTATATTTCGTTGTTAATGTTTTGTTTTTGTTAGCCATTTGTGATTTATCCTATATCATAAATACAAAGATGTCTATCTCTGGATTTCCCCGAACATATCTTTTTCATTTGGCGCCGTTGATATTCTCGTATCAAGGGAATAAAGTCATTACCCAGATTGATTGAGGTCCGGGTATTCCCCTCTCGCTTTGTTTCTTCACGGCAGAATTATCAGAAAATGTAAATAAACTATAGTTATACAAAATATCCTTGTACGTGTGAAGGCGGATATACTTTGTTATATTACTAGAATGACCGTTCTGTCACAAGATTGACCGAGTCGCTTGAAATAATGCTGTTTTTCTTCGGATGAAATGAAAGTTACTAGAATGCGTGTTCATCATACTCTGCTAATACCGCTTTCAATGGCGGAGTAGGAAGTGAGATTATCTTTATTTACTGATAGTTTTTGTGTAACTATAATCAAGAGGAACGGACCTTACGTTTTACAGCAAAATTGCATTTTGTTTAAATCCATTACAATATTTATACCAAATACACTCAAATACATATTTAGCCTTTTTCCTCAATCTTATCGTTACATGAAATAAAGTAATTAACCATCATTAAGTCTACAAAGAAGTAACTGAGCTATCGAGATTCATAGCACATTTAACAATAATAATTAATCGGTAAGTCAATGACAATATCAACAGTGCATGGCAACCCACTTGACACTGCAATGAAATGAAAAACAGATAACGTTGTATTGTGTTTATTATCAATCGAGATGACAATAAGTAACTGTATAGAATCAGATGAGCAAAGTGACATTGGTAAATTGATTATAACGCAACATTGTTGCTCAGTTATTTTTGCACTTTTGTAATTACTTGCCAAGATCTAATCAAATTTCACTAGTTTAATTTGTTATAGGATTTGAAATATTCAAATATTTTGTGGGAGAATTATGTACTGCAGTTACATTAAGAGAAATAATCGCCTTTGCTTTACTTACCTTTCTTTTGTATTAAAAATCAATTATACTATGCATATTATTCGTAGCAACGAAGATAAATTTGACAACAACAAAATTCTCTAAACTTAATAGACTATATTTAGCATTAAGCTCGCCATTTGTACACCATAGTGCAATAAAATATTTAAATAAATAAACACATGCCAGATCTCTAAACATGTACCTTCTAGATAAGATCACTAGCCAACGCTCTTGGTAGATATTCCATGTACATATTACTATGGATACAGAACAGTAGAGTCAACACACCCACCACAGCGACTTGTGGACGCCAATGGGAGATCGGATAATTCATGTGGTTCATTCACTAACCCAAAATTCGAAAGTCCCTAAAGTGTCCCGAGTGATGCAGTTCGAGTGACTGAAATATCGAGTGTAATGAATTATTAAAAAGTTAATTACATACTTGTTACCTACTTTATTGTGCAATTCGAAAATTTTGACCAAAAAATTATTCTATATTAAGCATATAATTAGCAAGTGAACGGCAGCAACGCAGTTCATTACTAAATACAAAAAAGAACGAATATGCTACAACTCTCGCAAGTCAATCTAATATCAATCTATTATACGAGTAGCTATACAGCATAATGAAATTGTTAAGTATACATATATAATTTGAATTAAAAAAAATAAAATAAAAGTATGCAGTTGATTTGCCTACTTCTAAGCTTTCACCTGACTTGTCTGCGTTAGGGTACCGTATCGCAATTAGTGAGAATAAAATTTTTGTGATCCACTTGTTTCTTGTCTGTTCTTCTGTTAAGCTCTTTTATTTCTTCACTCAAAGCTTTCGGGTAATATTCTGCTGTACTCTGTCCTCGGATGTCGCAATCGCCTTCTCGGTTATAGTTGCTACAGATCTCAATCTGAATCTGCGACTCAAACAAAATAGACAAAATGCAGTGCCTTAATAGAGCTGGCTAAGTTATATTACGAAAGCTCGCTATGGAGTCGATAATAAATTACACCTGGCGTTCTTACGTAACTCAGGTAAAAGTTACCGCTCGCTGGCACCTATTCTGAACTTCAGCCGCTGTGAGAAGATTAAATTACATCTTACGTGTGTATCATAAGTGTTCAGATACACATTATTATTTAGTGACTCCTTTTGTTTCATTCTCTAGTTTGCATTTACTATTTACTATATATATAATTTTCTTCGTGGCCTTTGCGCCTCAAAACTGATTTTAGGTCGATTTGACACGATCAGCAATCACAAGTAATTTCGAATTGTGGCTCAAGGCATCGATGATGGAACTGCAAATGATTGCATCTCTATTAAAGTTTATTATTTATTGCATATCTATAAGACTTTGTTGGTAGCCTGTCTCTATCTAAATTGCACTTTTTCTTTAACATTATTAATACAACTTAAATTGTAGTTAAGTACAACTATTTGATCCTAATTTATATCAATTAAAGTTCTTTTTACTTCTTCTGATTTGTAATTTTATATAGTTTTCTACCCAATCTCTTGCATATATTTATACCACAGATAGTAAAGAACCGGTCTTGTTCACAATTGTTTTCGCCCTAATAGCTGCCGCCCGCTTCGTAACACCCGTTATACAACAAATCTTATTAGCTCAACTATAGACTAACAGTTACGTGGCATCTATACCACACTTGACGTGGTCAATTTCCTATAGCGCATATCTAATTGTTGTATATAATTTTTCTTTGTTCGTTAAACTGACCGTACGATATTGAAACGCAAGACAATTATCTCTGCTTGTAACATAAGGCAATATTAAGTTCGGCCTAAAATAATAGGATATCATTCCAGATACCATAAGCGTTTGTAAATCTACTAATTTAAAAAGTAAGTAATCGTCATATTTGACGAAAGTGAAATTTTTATAGCTAGACGGAAATTAGGTAAACCGTCGGCATTATATTTATTCAGTTGACAACGAACGCGATAATATATCATGAGTTCAAGTGAATCACGGTTAACTTAGTATAACGCTATAACGTTACCTACCCGATTAAATATAATTCTTTGGTGTAATCTGTATTTTATTTTTACAAAAATACACCACTCTTAACTTTTAGTTCTGTAAGCGTATTACATTGAATTCAAAAAGACTGGGTTGGCAGTCAATTTGTCTGTTTTATGTATGTGTTCGCTGCCGTTGATTGTCTTTTCCAGTCAAATGTCGCTCGGCTATCGTTCACATATGGATCTATTTACCAACTTTGACACGTAGAACTGATTGTCTTAGTTTACTACATGGATTCAATTACTACTTACTTATAAATTGAAAACAAAATGTTGCTTCACACATCCTATTTCAGAATTACTTCAGAATTAATTCACTTCGGCATTATTTATCATGATGATTTCATTTTCTTATTTTGTAGATGTTGTTTTTCTCTATATTTATCCAGAAACCGTTGAAAACTAGAACAATTAAATATCTATTTTTACATTCTTATGTAATTGAAAAAATCTTCACTCCCGAGAATAAATTGGCAACGCAAACATTTTTAGCAAATGTTTGTAACATGATATTGTAATATTAAAGTTCAAAGCATGATATAACGTAGTAGTACTAGTACGAGATAATAGTATTTGTGTACCATCAGCATCAGTTGCGCGAATATCTACATAGTATAAGTGTAGTTCCCTATAGGCGGGGGCGTGGTCCTCGTCACGCCGCGTCGGCGCCGCGTCTGCCGACTGGGTTGCTCTAGATCCAAATTTCACACCCATGGCTCTAGATTGGACACTCCAATTAATTATTGACTAATTTTTACCAATAAATTCGCTAAGCGATTACAGGAAATAGTCTAAAAATACTTTCTGTAATTTAAAATATGTATAGTAGACTCGTAAAATGATGAAACAGATATATTGGATCTCGAGTCGAGTACGAGAATACAAGTCTTGATAGTTTCAATATTGCATAGGAAGAATTTGTAAAAGGATATTCCCCTTTCTTTGTAACGGTATTCAAAACGTCCTTTAAGTTAAATTTACTTGCAGTGTGGACATGGACTTTACCAGTTCTCGGATCATTTAAATTTTTTAAAGGTTTATTTCGCAAATCTTACGCATTTTTTGATAGAGTGATCTTCGACTAAATTCCTCAGATCCAATTTCGACTCTCGAACGCGTGTTTCGCACCTTGATCTAAATACTTGCGACATTGTTTAGACGTATAGCGTATTTTGTTCATTACGATTCATATTCAGTTTTTTTTAAATGTAACGACATTATATGAGGCCTTATTGTGCAATAAATATTTAAAGAAGTTAATTACAAGTGTAGTAGCCCTTTCACCACGTGAACAATAATGAATTTAGCAACTTTTGTAGATTTTGTGTTGTGTGATGTTTGAACTTTAACTGATTAATATTTGTAATTAAATGTGTTTTAATCCCGCAATGTTATTCATTATTGAAACACTTACAAGAATGAGAAGAAATTTTATTTTGAGTTTAGTAAAAGTAAGTAGGTATCTAAAGTACACAATGCCTGCAATTGTTAGTGGGAACGCATTGGCCTTTTACTTGCCATTGTTTTAACATCTAATAAAAAGAGAACTGTCTTCCAAGATACGAGAACACTGAATCAAATACCTAGTATACTAAAAACATAATGGATTTCATCAGATCTAAAATATTTTAATTTGTAAAAAGAATAAGGTTGTATTTCATCGGTATTTGTTACGCAAGTAAATGTTCACGTGAAGTGTTAGTGGTATTAAAGTGTATATTAAAGGTATCGACGGAATTTCTATCGGGCATATTGGGTAACCGTTGGAAAGAGCTTCGTTACGTAGAGTCTCGATACAGCCTCGCATCGTAAGGCCGTGGTTGCAGTCACGTCGCCTGTGCACGGTGAGAGGCGCCCCTGCGCCGCCGGAAGGTCGCGACTTGCGACCAGATATCGTGAGGAGAATGGTTGTAATGAATCCTTTAGACTTTAAAGCACCGAGACCACACCTTATTAAGCTCCACAAAAATTTACACTTCAATTATTAAATTTACCACAATATAATTCAATATTTTTTGCATGACGACGCTATATATTTTTTGTAAGTATTGACGTTCTTACGCTGTTATCTTAAAAATGATAATAATTAATAAGTACATACACGTTTCAGTGAACTGTTCATGCTTTAATAATCTAATCAACACAAATGAAAAACAATTAATATGGGAATAGTTCATTAACCGGAAAGGAAAACAGATGGGGCTTGATATACAAGTTTATATAAAACTTGAAAATGATATATCTTTGGTATACTACTCTAATAAACATAATAAGATCGTTAGAAAAGATAATAAGTAAATCTTACAAGGTCCAATTTAAATATATTTGAAGCTAATTATTAAGAATCAACTATCAAGGCTAGTGGCAAACATTGAAGGTATACTGTTTAGTGACAGCAGTACGCGCGACTTGAATATTGTATTTTTCACGTGTTAAACATATAATTAAATTGAATTGATGTTACCTCACCACAGCCAACGATTGCGACAAGACGGCCGTATCGTCCATTAGAAAGTCGAATATGCAAATAGTATTGTAGAAACCTCACGAATAACTGGCCACTCACTTGCCTTTAAATGTGTCTGCGATGAAAGTAACGAGTAGCGACTACCGTTAGTAATTGTTAGGACAATTTCTTTCGTGCACAATTTGCTAATTTTCATTTTACACAAAATACAATATATTATCATTTAATATATGTGCTCATGTGAGTTATTATTGTATCTACCGAATTGAAATGTCTTATTAAAACAGAGCATGTTGTTTATCAAGGTGTCAGTTACTTTAACGTTTTACATTTATTTGTTTATTTATAAGCAGTATCGGCCTCTCTAAATTGCTCCTGCTGGCCTTTAACTAGTTCGATGTTATATTTTGACATTTCGTTTCTACTTTTTTCCATTTATTTAAGCAACCTATATGGTGGTCGTCAATTTCATTCATGTCTACTATAGCACTTGATGTTTCGGGGACGTTTACGGGTAGATAATCGTTTATGTACAAGTTTAATTGTGCGTTAGTATGCAAAACTGATACATAATATCAATGTACTTTATTTACGAATATAATATGTTGTCGCTGAGTGTCATATGTATAAATTGTATACAAAATAAGATAATACCAAGCCGGTAAGTAATTAACATGAAGCCGATCACAGCCCAGCTGCGTGGATTTCCCGCTACGATGCGTGTTGAGAACTATTTATTATCGTTCAGTGCTGACGTGCGCTAGTATCGAAATATAGTATTATATATTCTGTGTGTTCGTATCTAAAGTCGAATTTAAATAAAACGACCCGTTCCACCTCCACAGCGTTACGTCAATAAGATACAACACGTTAACTAGCTCGACTGGGGCGTATGGCTGTTTTGCGTCCGGGTTTGTCGCTTACAATCTATAATAACAAAAGTATCTCGAATCTTTGAAACGGAACTTATCTAGTTCTACTTGCTTATTCGTGCAGCCCAATCAAACAACGAAACGATCCAACTTGTAGATTCTGTAGTTATAGCTCTTGTTCAAGCGAACCGAACCGGTTCGGTCGGCCTCTCACTTTGCAACTCCGTGTACCGCTTGCTGAGAAATTAGGTAAGCAACAAAACCTTGGTTGCGGCGCTCGACGGGCAATATGCAATAAAGAAATCCTTAATGCTATAATCAGCTATATCAATTGCAGCCTACAGTCTAGAATGATGTAAGGCAACTAACAAAGCCATTTGCACCTCAGTTAAACAAAACTTAAATAAAAAACTGAATAGTTAAAACAACATTCTAGTAATGCCTTGAAAACGGATGATGAATTTCCTCGTATTTTCCGGTCCAACCGAGGCGTAGACTCGAACGACCTTCGCTAAAAGACAAACAATGAAACTAACAACCTTGACATGATACAATCTGCAACTGATGCATTGCACTCATTACCTAGAAATTGATAACCTAATCATATTATGATTGTATTAATGAAGTCTCCCTAAAATAATAATACAAAAACAAATGAAAACAATAGCTCAAGCAGCAGAGGCACAGATATTGCGGGCGAGACGGCTGTTCACCGAATGCCGAAGTGTTCCACCGCGACGCGCTCTTTATATCGTCGAAGTCGCTATCGCAGAGAAAGCCGCGCACCGCACTCCCCCGCTGTGCCTTCGCACTCGGCTCGTAGCGGGTTTTTTCCTCATCAGCTTTATAATTGTATATTCTATAGTGTATTATGTATATATCACCTTACGGATCATCAGGCGTTACTCGTGCTCGACATGCTATCTAGAGTTCTGACAAAAGATTCACTGATCCGTATTCTCCTTTTTATGAATATCTTTCCACATGGGATTGAATAGTTAAAAAAGTAACTCAAAAAGATTCTTCGTTAGAATTTCTTGTTGTCTTATGATCAAAACGATTTTCTTAGTTCAAGACAAAAGATGTGTTAAAGGGCTCTTGACCTGTCTGTTGAGATATGTAGTCTTTGTAATATGGCACATTTTGGTATGTCAAATGATATGTAATTATAACCTAATGGATATCGTTACTCTTCATATGTTCGATATATTATAGGCAGAGAGTAAGTAATATGATATAGATAGTAGTCTAACTTTAAACGTTTTAACGCTTGCGTGAAATATGATACCTATTTGAACTTTAATACCGTCGTTGTTTGGTAAATATCTAGTTCTGGTTAAAGCGAAATACGTATAATAGGCATGTAATATTTAATTACAATTGCATATTACTTTCTTGGTTAAATTCATTAAATCGCGTGTACAGCTTCGACTTAGTGGCGAAACGGTACGTTGCGCTGAGTGGTTGCTCGTATGTTTGCGGAGCCGCGACGTTGCCATTCCAGGCGATGAAAGTCGTTGCTCACTGGCTCACTACTCGTCCCAGTGTTATATTATGCCCCCAGTATCATCAACACGAGTATACTTTATTTCTAAATAATTTCCTTACAACATTTGCACGTTACATACAATTGGATCAATAGGCGTATTAATCGGTAACGCCCGTGCTCCGTACTGTCATGATTTCAGCGTGTAACTGAATCAGATTTTATTCATAGAAGTTGGCTGCCAAATTGCTAAGCGCGACAAGCATGTACATTCCACAAATAAAACTAATAGCAATATTTTACCTGCTATATTGCGATACGACTATCTACTAGTTATTTCTTGTTGCTTTTTTCATAGGGAAAAATGCCAAACTCAATAAATTCAAAAAATCCGTTAGATTATTTTTCGTAAATTTTCTACAATAATACGTCTAATCAAATTTAACTAAGGTCAAATTAAATTCTTTCTTTTACAGAAAATCTCAATTCCGGCCGCGACCAGTGGCAATGGGTCATCTGAGTCTACATTTCACTTCAGTATCAATAGTAATGCAGAAATGGAGGGTCCACAGGTATTTTCTAAAATATTTCTTATTCTGTTTCTAATTGTATTATAACATATGTTAACATAGTGCCAGATCTACATGTGTCCACACTGATTATTTCCTTTAAGTCTTAGTTTACGATAATATTAATCTCTTTACACACGACTACGATTCGCTAATTTCAATAAATATAGATATCGTTTAAATATTTTAATTTAAACTGGCTATAAAATACATAATCTATAAGAATTAATATCATGCGATATAAGTTGACACGTAACAGTAGTTCTTGTGGTTTATAAAATGGACATTGATAAATTTATATATAGACTAGTATTTTAGAAAATTTAATGAAACTGTCCTCATTATATGAATCATTGTTTGATAGTCCTTCTGTTATCAAATCATACAATTTAGAAACACTTTCCGATTAAATCAGATGTTGAGACTAAACATTTTATAATGAATTTTCTGATGCCATTACGATACATTTTGATATTTTAACTCAGTCGTACGGTTTCTGTACACTTTTAGTTTTGATTGGTCAGCTGATGTTAAATAGACTATTATATTAAATGATAGTGTTAACACCGATAAGGTGTGCTCGTTTGGGTTTGTAGGTCGCTGAGCGGTTGCTGCCATAAGTTGTGGCTGACGAATTCATTAGAGTAACTTATGTATGTCTACAACCGCATGCCCTGAATGTTTTGATCACAAACGAAACAAAATTTAGGACGATCGACATCGACTCCTATGTAATTAAAAGTTTTAAAGCTTAAGAACGTATACCTTTATTATTATTTGATGTTGATAAGTCTGTCACAAGGTTATTAAGCGGACTCAATAATTAGTAATGGAAATATATTTTTGAAAACAAGTTATCAACAAGATTGCACACGTCGGAAGCAATTATGACAAAGGTTTCGTCTAATTTAGTCGTTAGTATAGACTAAAACCTCTAAAATTGTCTGGAGACTATTTGATAGACTTGTTAATGTTAGTTATGAATAATTATGTGTTGAACAAGTAATTAGAATTCCTAAATCTGTTTAAAACTATAATCGATATATTCATACGTCATGTGTATTATTTTAAGCTTTACATTGGTTGCAACACTAATACGCGAAAATGATTGATTTTTCATTTTTTACGCAATAAGAACAAAAAGTACAATTATTGTTATACATACAATAATATTACATATTTGCTTTAACATTTTTCAACTTAACTAAACTTCAGAAAAAAGGTACTGGAAAATTTTCGCAATTATTGCTCATTTTAAATTAATTAAATAATATTATTGTTTAAAAGTTCTAATACTAAGTTATGAATGTTGCAGGGTTCGTTTGAATGCGTCAGGAGTGGGGGCGCGAGGCGTTTGGAGTCGTGCGGGCCGTTGCCGCGGAGGATGCGAGTCCAGGCGAATGACGACTCTTACGAGGCGACTAAGGACCGTATGTCCAGAACTATAGCCGCAGAACAGAGCAAATGGTATGTGTTTGATATTGAGGGAATATTTAAATCTGTAAAGTGTACATTTATATAATAACATAAATAATAAAAAGTTTCGAGCGTTTTAAAAGTAAAACGAATATTTCAGCACCCGTGTCATAAAACCCAATCAGACGGATATTGGGAGACGCGTTAAAGTGCGTTCAATACATCCTGCCTATTCAAATGGTCAAACTTTGGCCGAAAGGCCCGAGCGGCCCGAAAGACCCGAACGACCCGAAAGGTCTGAACGACCAGACAGGCCCGAGAGACCCGATAGGACAGAACGTGCGGATAGGCCCGAGAGGCCAGAAAGGGTCGAACGGCCGGAAAGACCCGAAAGAGTCGAACGTTCAGAAAGACCGGAGAGGATAGAGCGTGTCGAGAGGCCGCCTGTTGTTCCACCGGTGTCCCGTCAACCCCCCTCAGCGCCGCCACCACAACCACACTCGCAACCCATCCCTCAACCACACCCCCATCAACAAAGGCCTCCACCCAATCCAGACCTGACGAGGCGACCTATAAAGTGAGTATATAATGTTCACACAAAGTCACTTGCTTATTTATTTTGCTTTAAAAACGTTTAAGGTTCCTATAGTTTGTAAGAAAGATGGAATGAGCGTTATCTTTTCATTTCTACTTAAAACTGTATGTTATCCAACGACATTCTGCTATCTAACACTGTATTTTATTGAAGATTATGATTTCAAGATTAGTTTCCTTTTTTAATTCTTAGAAAATTGTAATCCATATTAAGTAAAATTATGTTTGTTTAATTTTACTTTTGTTCGCAAAAGTTACATATTCATTATCAGCTTTCTTGAGTTTCTATAAACATCTGGATCAATAAGTTGACGTAGAATATAATAATTGGCTGATAACTTATTACTTCATATTGTCTATATTAATATATTTGTCTTGTATATACGAGTATCTTTGTCACGTATTGACTGATGTTAATCCCTTCATTGCAAAATATTGATAAAAAATATATTATTACAAATATCTGATTATTCTGATGAAATTTGTACAACGGAAACAATTATTCATACAAAAAATAATTTTCCTGATATTTCATTGCTATTGCATTGATTATCATTCAATTTATTTCTACAATTAATTAATGACTAACTGACTACTCGAGTACTGTTCAAGACTGATAATGAAGAAGATGATAATTTAGTATCTAACTATGTACAAATATAGTATAATAAGATTGAATAACATAAAAACCACCAACAGAATAATGGTGTTCATTTATTATTTCGTCCTGACAATGTACTAGTAGACGCAAAAGACATCTATCTCACTTTCAGTTATTGGTTTTGCAATGCGAACTTTACATGGCGATTAGTGTTTACGACGTTGACTCATGCGCAGCCAAGGTTGGGCTCAAATTAATATTAAGTTAAAAGAACTCAAGGCAATAATTTAGAAGTCGTGATTTCTATGCCGACAATTGTTTGTGGAGATTATTTTAACTCGTAAACAGTTCAAAACATGCATGACGTCGTATCGATGATTGTTTATAATCTGCACTGTCGTAGATTTTATTCTTACAAACAGAACTGCTGAATAAATAAGTGCAAATGTTCAAGATTGTGTTCTTTCAGTCTAGAACAATCTAGCGCTTTTAACTGTAATCTAATAGAAACAATAATGTATTGAAATTTTCCTTTTCAGAGAAAGACTTATACAATTATTAGCACTGAAACCTTTCAAGAAGCCTGAACTGTACGCGAGACTTATGAGTGGTAAGCTTATATTCCAAAGCCTTTACTTTTCATTTGTAACCAATAAGTATTAACAAATCAATGCGATGTTACTATGAAATCGAATACCATTCACTTTATGAATGATATGATATTGACAATTTTCTTTAAATTATGGAATTGTTTTGTTATCAAAATAAACCAATAAATACGTATCTTAAGTTACTCTTTAATCTATAAAGTTCGTAACAATAAAAAATACAGCGCTTACGACACTGATATATTTTTGCCACCACTTAAAAAAAAGATGATAAAATTGTTGTCTGATTTATGTACGATTCCACTATGACTAGTGGTTTTATACATTTCTATAACTGTTGATTTAATCTATTAAGTGAAACGTTACGACAGCATTTTGTCTATATAAAAGAGTAGCATAAAAACTTCTTTTATACTTTACCTATGTCATAAATATGATACACACGTGGTAAAATATATATTTATTATCGTCACTATAAGGAAGTCATTAAGGGAATGATAACAATTATCTTCATGGACGTAAAAAATGTTAGACGTTGAAACGTCAAATTCTACTCATACCAATGTTAAATATATGTCTATACTCCCCAGTTCCAGTCCCCGTTGAATAGATATACTTTCATATAACATTTTATCTCCCCTTTCAACCCTTTACAACCCTTTTTTCGCATTAAAAAGTAACCTATGTCCTTTCTCAGGCTTTACACTATCTGTGTACCAAACTTCATTTAAATTGGTTCAATAGTTTTGTCGTGAAGGCGCGACAGACAGACAGAGATACTTTCGCATCCTACTAATATTATAAACGCGAAAGTTTGTAAGAATGTGTGGATGTCTGGATGTATGGATGTAAGTTTGTTACTCTTTCACGCAAAAACTACTGGATGGATTTGATGAAACTTTACAATATTATAGCTTACACGTCAGAATAACACTAGGCTATAATTTATAATGATATAGTGTGAATTATCCAAAATATAGCGGGTGAAACTGCGGAGCGCAGCTAGTTTATAATATTAGTAAAGATAATTGCCAATAGATTTTGTACATTTCTGTGACACCATTCAATATAATATATTTTTTGATAATTTGTGTTTATGCAAAGCGATAACAGTTTATTTATAATTTTCAGAGGGTCTCAAAGACAAGGAACGTGGTATGGTAAACAAAATCCTGCCAGAGATTGGCACACTCAAGGATAATTGTTACCATTTGCGACGTCATGTGTGGAACGATGTTAATGAGGACTGGCCTTTCTATACCGAGGAGGAGAAAAGATTGCTCAAGAGGTAAGTTGTGAATCTGACCCCGACTTCGTCTGCAGAAACTTCAGGGTTGGGTCCAGAGTAAATTTAATAGTATGGGAGACACACTTCCATCTACCCACTCTCCTACTAAAAGACTCATATTCTTAATCTTAAGCACACATTCATTTATTTAAATATTAAGAAAATATAACCTTTCGCACATTAATAGTACTTTATTATGGGGGTAAATAGTAGCATTCAATTAAATTAATAATTCAATTAAATTATGTAATTTATTTAACAATAGAAATAATTTCTCAATCATTTGTTTATTGCACATAGAATCGACTAATACAGATGAGTCAGATGTAACATTAGCATAATAGACTTTAATTACATAATAACTCAATTTGTTTAAGAAATAATGTTTATTTGTTAATATAAAGCAATCCATCATGTATGTTTATTACCTGTTGATTTCAAAACATAGGCAATGGCTTGGTAATATTTTTTCTATTTTTATTATCTTTAATTATAATAATAGTATCAGATTCATTTGCATTGTAGAGCAATATAAGTTTGCAAAATAATTTTGGATTTTACAGGCGGAAACCTCAAAATCTAACACCGCCGCTAAGCAGCGACTCCGCAAACTCCCTCTCCCCCCGCGCCTCCCCCGGCACTGTGTCCAAGAGGAACGGCGCCAACGCGGAAGACGCTCCTGCGGTCAAAAAGCAACGTATTTCACACTATAGACGGCCATCACCTCCCTCTTCTGGATATGCGACAACGTCCTCTGGTGAACGACATGCGTCAGACAATGAGGATGATCGCACTACCGGTCAGTATTTATTATTAATTTCCACTTACACTTATTCTTTTAGTAAACATGCAAAAGTTAAATAAAAAACGAGTAAATGATATTAAGATACAAAATTTAAAAGATAAGCAAAGGCGATTAAAGATAGAACAAATATTTTTTGGTAAAATAAGTACTTTTACAGTTAAAGATGTAGTATATAAAAAAATATGTATGTCATTTCATATCAGTAGTGATTTCAGCTCCTGGTCACTGGGATACTATCATTTATATAATAAAACAAAATTAAATTATTTGTACATATATTTAAGAACAAGTTTGTAGTTTTAACAACATTAAATTGTTATCAACCAAAATAGTAACCACTTACATTTATCGTAATTACGTCTTTGTTACCAATTTCCTGTGCGGCGACCACATCCTTTGTGAGGTGACAAAAAATACGTCAATGTTAGTTTATCTTTATATAAATAACATACCTATATTTTGTAACTAAAATATTTTATAATAACATCTATACTAAAAAAGGAAGGGAAGAATTTTTGAACTCTTAGATACTTGTTTCTACAAAAGGACATCTTTTAAGTTTAAAGATCTTTATTCTCAAAAAAAGAATATACATTCACTTGCATTGAGAGCATACATTTTTAGATATACTATTTTTTTATGGACAGTTATACTTTTACATATTTTTTAATTGTTTACACTTATATATACTAAAATTTAAAGTTGAACATAATTAGAGAAAGAAAAAAAAAAGGAATTTAAATACACTGCTCAAGTTTTGCAATAAAAATAAAATTGGTTGATATTTAGGGTAGTATGAAAAAAATATATGATAATTTTTATTTACATTGCGAAGGTAGTTGCTTATCTTTATAAGATATCTCTTCCAGAAACATTTCTTTTTGTGTAAGAATGAGAAATAGGTCTCTGATCTGATTAATCAACGTAATATATAATTTTTATTCATATACTAGCGGTTTTCTACTATAATATGCCTGTATTATACATATAAACCTTCCTCTTGAATCACTCTATCTATTAGTGAAAACCGCATTAAAATCCGTTGAGTAGTTTAAAAGATCTAAGCGAACAGACAGAGAAAGCGTAGTAGTTTGGAAGCCAAGCTAGAAAGACTAGAAAGCTGATATTATGTAGTCTGGAGACGTTAATGAAAGTTTTTACCTCCACATTTCAATAAAATGATTAAATCCTATAAAGCAATATAAGGTAGATGACTTCGAAACGATCCAAGGTATTACTAAGCCTTCATTTAATACATGAGTGTGATACTATAGAATTGAAATTGGCTCAAAGTTGTCAGGCCGCAATTTGCACATTAATAACCGTGTTTACAAACTCAGATAACATTGCGCGTAAATGTATGCATTGATTTGTTATTGACTTTATTACATATATTAGTGTCACTGGGTATTTCCTATGATATTGTTTCTATTAGATGATATTTTCCGACTAAGACTATCTGGAAATATTTATTTACTTCATAAACAAAAATTAGATAACTATGAAAAATATCATTATCATATATTCATTGACATGATATTAAATCCAACTAACGTTTATTAAAAAAAATTAATTTTTGTAACAATTTATCTTAATGGGGAGCACAAAAATTTATTATTCACATTTTAGAAAAATATTCTTAATCAAAATTGGTACATTCACGATACAGTTAACATTAATATAATGTTACTTAAATGCCTGAGGAAATTTGTCTTCTTTTATTGAGGATTTATCTTTTACTATCGTAGAGAATAATATATTTTCTGGATTAAATATAAGCCTAGATCACTCTTTTCATGATTTTTTAAGAAAAACGATCATCTTTTCTTTATGCCGTCTGGTGTCGGCTCTCCTTGTTCGTTTCCTCCATTTTAGGCGATTTTTAGCTGTTGCCGCGTTGATGTTGTCTTTCTTCAAGTCGTTTTGGACCATTGTTAACCAGGTTATGGGGGGTGTTCCGCCGTCATGCTTCGTCGTTGTATATCTAGGGCTACTGTGGTCTAAAGACATGTCCATACCAGCGCAACCGTTTTTCTTGAACTTTATCAACTATGGGGCAATTTTATAGCTTCTTCTAACATATTCATTTTTAATTTTGTCGAGGCAGAAAACGCGGATGGCAGTCTTGTATAATTTTCCTTTGATCTTGAGGGGAACTCTTCTACTACTCTTCTTAATTCAATAAAAACTGGTAATTATTAAAACATAACGTGAATTCTTTAACCAATATTTTAATTTCATGTATATTTACTTTCAGTTAAAAAGGATAATGGCTATACTCTCAACTTTACTACAGTCAAGGATCTCTGCCCAAGTCCTGTAAAGGCGAACGGTTTTATTAGAAGTAGTCCTTCAGTAGAGCAAACTAGTATCACAGGTACGTTATTATTATATTTTTATATTAACTTCATTATTTCGGACAAACTTTCACTGTATAATAGGTTCCGTGTGCCAAATTTTATAACAGTTGGGTGTGAAAGCGTGACTCATACATTAACATTTAAACTATCAGCATTATTCACGTAACAGTTGCTATTTGAATTTACTTAATAGTTTAAAGTACTTGTTTGTATATGCTGTTCTCATTATTTTCACTTTCTTACAGTAAAAGACATCACAAATACGGAACCCTTAGAAAATACAGCTTTAACGTCTGTGCCTGATGAGAATGTGACTGAATCAGTAGATATTGAAAGGTAAGCATTTAAATATTTGTTATGAGTAGATTGAGCGTACAATATTGGTGTTCTCAAACATTCAAGTGTGATTTACTGTTAGGATGGTAAGTGAAAGTTATAATTTATTCTTACGTAATATAGTATAAGGAAAATTAATAAAAAATTGTATATTTTGTGTGGAGTACAAATTAATGCTTGTTCTTGTTACTCAGTGCAACAATCCCATAGTATTTCAGAAAATATTCTTTATGTTAACAATATTTTGGGTTAAATTATAAGGTCTTTTACAATGTCGCGCCTTGATGATTGTGTATATTTATGCCAAGCACGATAATATAGATTGTCTAGAGAAATTCATATAAATTTCGCAATAATAGTAAAACAATGGTTAATGTGATGAATACCCTTTCATTCGAGTCTTAATTTGATAATGTTAAATGAGAATAATAGTATTATGTAATCGATTTTTTTATGTACGTTAAGGTCCAAAGAGTATGAATGATGTCTAATAACGATGGTAAATTGCAGGCAATACCCGCCAATAACGAGCTCGAGTACGCGGCGCGCTTACAAGAATGAGTTCGCGACGCTATACACAGAGTACCAGTCCCTGTACGAGCGCGTCGCGCAGGTCGCCGCGCTCTTCACCCAGCTAGAGGAGCAGTTGCAGCGCGCGGACCCTCACTCGTCACAACATCGGGTATGTGTACACTTTCTATCTGACCGTCTGCTGATTTCGTTCGTAGGTTGGGTCCAAAGTGAAGTGAATGACACTCACTGATTTAAAAGGACTGAAAGGTTGCTATAATCCGCGGAAATCTGAACAATTAGACTCGTATGGCACAACTCAGAAGAGCACCCGTTCGCAGAAAAGTGAGACAGACGCGCGAACCCAAACCAGCACACACCACACAAGTAGATCGCGATCGATAATCGATGTACGTTTCGCTCCGTAAACGAAGCATCTTCAGGAGGTGTTGACTCTACAAGCATCACTTGCGAAGAGTGAGCCGCTGCGTCACACCCACAGACGCAGCGGCTCACTCTTTTGGCATAATAGATTGTAATCCAGGTTTTAAAGTGTCTGTGTGCTAAATTTAATTCAAATCCGTCCAGCCTTTTTGTTTCATTGAATAACAGACATCTTTACATAGTATAAAACAAAGTCGCTTCACGCTGTCTGTCCGTCCCTAAGTATGCTTAGATTTTTAAAACTACGCAACTGATTTTAATGCGGTTTTTTTTAATAGATAGAGTGATTCAAGAGGAACGTTTATATGCATAATTAAAGCATATTATAGTAGAGAAAGAAACCGTGTGTGCGGGTTGCTAGTATATTATATATAAACTTTCACAGAAAGGTCAATCTAAATACTATTATTTAGATTAGGCTTATTTACAAAGTACTTTTGACACGTCAAAATATGTTATCGGTCTGTTTGTCTGAAACTGCCGCCAACTTGAAATGCAGTTACCTCTTGAGAATGGTTGGCAAGAAAATCAACAGTCGCTGTTTTCAAAATGCCATTGTTCACAAAGACTTGACTTGCAAATATAGTATGTTTTATTCATTTAACAAGAGTTTTGAATGAAGTTTTCTTTCCTTGAATTTAAAAAAAGGATATGAATAAAATTCTTTATCTTAAACGAAATATCCATAATGATCCATAATGACAATAAGTTTTTTAAATTTCCATCAATCTCTATTAGTATACATGCTAAAATTATATTTTATCTGCTACTGCTGATCAATTTTGTTGAATTTTAGAATACTTTTAGTTGAGACTTTGTAGAATGACATGAAATCTCATATCCACCATCCACGTAGAAATCGCGTTAGTTATTACATAATATATATAATAACGAACACACTCGCATACTTATATAGAAGATTAAAAGTTTTTATAAGTATGAATTTAACCCTCTTACGTCAACTCAACTACTAGTATCTGTTAATGAAGTGAATAATTTTATTATATTGCTCTATTATATTATATTGCAAATAAAGCATCACAGATATCTCTATCTCGCTCACAATAATTTTCCACCTTCTTTCCTTGTAAACAATACATAAAGGCACATCAATAATGTTATCATATATTTTTGTAGTTGCCACTTAATAAATCCTTGCGTAAGCATTATAACACACGCGATTAGATAAATAGATAGATTAGATTTTTGAGAATGAAAAATTATTATGACTGCGCTACCAAAGATAAAACAATTTACCTGTATTAATAAATTTCGTGTATCTTACGAAAAGTTTAAGTAATCAAAAAAAAATGAAGCGGCATTGTGGTATAAATTTATTTTATAAATAGCAGCACTCTCTCTGAACAATCTCGTGTGTCTCGTAAAAAGCAAGGCCAACGTCTTGCGTCTTTAAAAGGTTACAACGGCTGGTTCCGCTCAAGGTTATATGAATAAACCAATTTACAAATTCTACTTTTTTATATAATTAATAGATATGTATTGAATTTTAATCGAAATATTTATTGTCTTGCTTGTCATTTACTTTTTAGTAAATGGAGTAATATTATTGACAACAATGGAGTTGTATATTCATTGTATCTTTCATTGAATTCATGTAATATAGAATAGTTGTAAATATTCATGTATTTACACAATACAGTAGATAACAAATAAAAAAGGTTTTAAGTGTTAGTTTAATTAAGCGACAGTAATCCATAGCTAGTATAGTGAATATACAATAAATGTATAGTTTCAACTATTGGAGGAAAGAATGTTAGTTGTTTGTGGCTATTATTCAGGTTATTTCTTATGTAAATATATGTAATTAACACACACGCACAAACATACTAACCGATTTATTTTAAAGTGTCAATAGTACTCTGTAGAAAAGTTTTTATTGAAATTTAATCGGTTTGATTTTGACTCATTCGGGAGTCATTTCAATTTTATGACAAATCTTCAACATATTAATGCTTTGTTGTTTATTATTAATGTCTATAATCGGTATATGACAAAAAAAATAAAGAAAATTCGTAAATTTACATTTTTCTTTTAGAGTTCTGAAGATTTTGGTAGGTTAGACTAATCTAATCTAGTGGAGAATTTCTATCATCTTCTTAAGCTTCTGAATTCTCGTGTTTTTTTTATTCACAAATAATCTTCGTAAGCTTGTATTTAATATAGCTTTATTTGGAAACCTAACGAAGTGTATTTTTGGAATAAAGTAGTAGATTAATATAGGTTACTAAAGTTGAGGTTCTTAAACTTATTTTACCCGTAGATTTAAGACGTTATTTTCTTATAAATAGACCCCCCCTTTCTCATTTTTCATAACCAAATCTAGAGATTGTTGTATAACGAAATCATTGATGCAATTATTATATTATAACGACTGGATTACAACAGTATATATACTGCAAAGCTTATTTTAACCCTAAAATATGCCTGTTTACAATATTCTATAGTGTTAAGGTCTGTATATGTATATTTTTAACGTGTGTGTATGCTTTTTATATCAGAACATAGAACAGCGCATAGTAGAGGAGTACCAGCGCAGACGCAACGACACGGCGTACCAGCGCGAGAGGCGGCGCGTCAACTATCTACACCGTAAGCTCAACCACATCAAGCGTATGGTGCATCAGTACGATCAGTTGGTGAGTTTACCATTATTGTGTACCTGGCTTAGTAAGTTAGTACCGCTTGTATTATGTTGGTATAAATTGCTTGGTTTTATATATATGTATACCAGAGGTAAACAATCATCAGTGGATGGATGGAGATTGAGTAAAATTTTGTCTGTTCATTGTAATAAGTATCCTAACAGTTGTATATTAAAAAAAATAGATAAATAAAGTTATTATTAATGAACTGAATAATGGATGCATAGTATTTCTCCGGTATACAGACGCTATGCAGTAACAATGGCTACTAACAGTAACAAGCATTTAGTTAAGAGTACTATATTCTGTTTAGCTTGGGGTGAGGCAAGAAATAAACAAGGAAATTAATAGCAGCCATAGTACGTTCTTATTCATACAATTTATCTCGAAAGTAGCAAACATCAAATTGGTTTGTGTTTAATGAGATAAATAAAGAATCATAATGTTTGTAAATGTAATCCATTGTCTCATCCCATGCTGAATAGAGAACTGAGCTTTAAATAAAAAAATATATTTCAACATTCCATATACCTTGCATGCACTAACATAAGGTCTTAGTTTAACGTTTTTTTTATTAATAAAAAAGCTATGGCTTCATTTCCATATAACTTTTCAAGTCTGTAACACGTTTAAAGGATTATGGAAACCTTTCAGTAAGTATTTCAAAATTTAGTAACGCTGTTTTAATAAGGAGCTAGCTTTGCTAGAATATTATTTTATTGCAATAAATCTTCTATGTCATCTACACTCTGTCCATCATAGCTTGATCGTTGACAGCTTGTCACTTTGACATAACTAGACCTGAGGATAAGGTCGATATAAATTATCGATATTCCAACTAAAGTTACTGAATGTTTCAAACAAATCAAACAAAAGGAAGTTGTAACACGTTTTTATTCTTGTTAAAATGGTTTACAGCCCAAATCGTCATAATTAAAGTCTGATTCGGACTCGCTAGAGCAGTCTTGTAGATTTATAATCAGTTCCTAATCTTCTTCCCTAATTTTTCATGTTTTATCGACTCGATTAATTTAATCGAACAATTAGTTGTCAATATTTACCAATAAAGTTTAATAATTGTCACTATACATTTCACTGTCGCAAAATACGGTATTTCATAGGCGTGTTTTGCGATGGCAACTGTCATCGATCAAGCTGTATTGGACAGAGTGTAATCATATTTACAAAAGATTACAAACAAAATGGTTTGATACACCTATGTAAATATAAAGATGAAATTAGTAATTTTTATTGCAAGAAAACTTCGTAAACCATTTAACAGATTGAGTGCAGTATTGTTTTTGACAAGATTGTAATACTTTGTTTAATTAATAGTACATAACAATATTACGTGATGCGATCTTATCAACAATGTTTACTCAACACAAGAGTCTTGATTACACATTGGATGTTACGACTGCATTTCTTCCACTTGTATGTAGAAACATTCTATGTTATATTGTATAACTATGTAATTTAATTTTTATACCTAAACCCATCTAAATCTTATTCTATATGTTAATATAACACAAAAAAAAACTATTTTTGTGTCTGTTATTTAATGACTATTGTCTGAGTAAATAAGTTTGCTTTTGTATGTTTTATATTGATAATTAAGTTTTAAAGTTCTTAGTGGAGAGTAAAATAATAGTCGGTAATACTATAAAACAAAATGGCGACAAGTCGCGCATTCTATTGCATTGAGTGTATGTATGTCTATTACAAACTGTAGCAACTACTTTTGTATATGACTGAGTCGTAAAATAGCATACAGAGTTTACTTGTGGAAATAATATGAAATTTTCTATGAAAACGAAATTTTTAGAAAAGCAAACTTTAACAAAAAAACCTATTTTACCCATTATAAGTAAGGCAAAAGAAATCAAAATTTGACATTTTGCTGTCTGACTCAAAATCCGTGTTGACCGGTGTAATTCTTTAATTCAATAGATTAATATGAGGAAAATAATACATGACCTTGGCAGCGTTCTTGTTTCTTTAAATAAAAATAAAATACAATAGGAAACTATAGAATTCATTGAGGTGAGGAGGTCATAGTAAATTATAGTAATGGTTTTGTAGTACGCGCATAATGGCTCAAGTTTTTAATTTACACAAGTGGATCAATTGCATTCTTTGAATTTTTATGTATTTTTGAGTATAATATGTATGGTCTCCTACCATTGCAATAATTTCTTTTCATGTTATTAAGTTTAGAGATATATCAAAATAAAAGGAATTTTAGTTAAATATGAATCCAATACATTTGTGAAGACATTTGTGAAGAACGCGTTCAATTTGTTACAGTAGTTTTAACGTGATGGAAATTTAAACATACTGAGCGACAGACAAGCTCTGAAAAAAAGGAGAGGAGAAAGGGGTATATTAAAGACATTAGAAGGGGGGTGATGATATTGGGTAAACGTGCTACTGAACCGATAAATAATCAAACATTATGGTCTCTTACAATTACGAGATCAACCTAAGCAGCGCTTTGGACTCGTGACCAAGATGTAGGTTAGGTACATTCGCCTCCACTGCTTAGTTTCATTGTTTAAACCTATGATTACGTTAACCACGCGTTCAATCCACGGGCATACGCATAGTATTTAGAGAAATAGTAAGCGCGCGTCGTCGTGGATTTAACTATCTAAGTTATTATTTTGTTTTATGTATTATGGATGTTTATATTATTGTTGTTTTGCAGCGCAACCTAAAACAAGACCGAGTTTCAACCGCGAGCACAACGCAAGCGTACTGACACTCGAGTTTGCCGCCGCCCGCCCGATGCCTCTAGTACAGTAACACGCCTTAGCCGAGCATCGACATGGACTATATATACTCGAGTGTCTCGCAACCACTACAGCTCAACGTTAGTGTGTCATGACCCTAAACGTGAACTTACAAGTGAAGGAACATCCTTTTGTGGACATACTTTAGCGATTACTATACCCGTATTGTTTGTAGCGACCTGCCATAGCTACTTCTAGCTATAAGCTGTATCAGTAGATATGTCTATCCAATTTATGTAATATACTCTGATTTTTAATTATATAGACGAATCAAGGCAACATAGTGTTGTATGATTCATTTGTATGTGACTTATTGAATCATTGTGATGCGACTGACTCTTCAAATTAATTTTACTCATTGAAGTTTAGTAAATTTACAAGATATACATTAAATATTACATTATTAATTTCCATAGTACATAACCAAGAAACCTACAATTTTTTTACAAAAAAATAATGTTCATAATGTTTAATAATTTATTGATCAATCGTCTACAATACTACTTTTAAAATCTACCTAATTAAAAATTAGAGTATACATATTTTTTGGTTTTTAAAATTGTCTTTTAATAATATTTTATTATTTATTCGTAATGTAATTTGTTTCTTTTATTTTTGACGTCAAAAATTATTAATGTTTTAAGATGAATCTAAGTGAACAGATTGATATGTCGCTCGGCAAGCAGTTCGGGTGCAGGTGAGCGCGGGCCAAATAGCAGTATTGTAAATGTGTGTATCAATGGCTAGTTTTAAGATTTCTGTTATCAAGATTCCTATTAATGCCTTATATCGATTCTGAACGAGAGTGCAATCGAGTTTTATATGTGAGATATACACACATAGCGTTCTGCCGATTTGGCGTTGAGTGTTGTTGTTTCGTCGAATATATTAAGTTAAATTGTTATCGCATATACGTTTAGTTTTACGGTTCTTCCATTAATTTAAAGGAACACTTTATGTTAGACGATTCTAGTAACCAGCGGGGATGTAGATCTTCGTGTACCGGATATGAGGGCCCATATTGAATTTTAAGAAAACATTTATAAACCTAGCTAATTATATTATTACATATTTTCGGACATTAACTGTATTTAATGTATATCAAACTTTATTTTTTTACCGCGGTATTGTGTGCTTCCGCTTCGGTCAGGTTTTGAGTAGATAATGAACGGAAACGGAAGCGCACAGTAAGGTTAAATATAACATAATGTTATTTGCTATTGTTAGTAGTGAAGGATCTTGATTGCGACGTTTACTGCGTGCGCGTGTTAGGTCCTTATGGTTTTTATCAATTGATTTTTATAGTGTAAATAACTGAATACTTATATATTATATATTTTAATAACAGATAAGTACGTAATAGTCCAATGATATGTTTGTTCGTCCACACTTTTATTCTATGTGAAAATATTGCCGTCTGTTATTGTTGTCCATATGAATTTTGCTTTTAAAGTTTGCCATTATTTGCTTATTAAATCCCCTTGAAAAGGATGGATCGGGAATTATTGCAATTTTTACGTCAATTTAATGTAATGATGGCCTTTATTGTGCTGTGATAATCAGGAGAAATCTGATCACTTCAATAATTTAATTCTTATTTTATTACTTTTTTTACAATTTGCATAATAATGTATATATGTATTTAATTTTATTCTTTATTTTGAGTGAGTGTCCTGATTAGTAAATTATACTTATTTATTTGTTTCAATCAGAGTTCTCTTGGTTATCGGATTGAAACACTGTCTATTAAACTGTCCTTTTTGTTTCCAAACAATCCATCCATTTAACGTTGGACGTTCATTTTACGCGTCTTGCCCAGCTTGCATGTTGTAAATAGTTTCTATAACGAAAGATATATCACGTTCTTGTTAAACTTTACTGTGGGTAGTGTAATATTTCTCAGTTTTTCTTCTTTAATAATATAATTACTCTACATTATCTGTTCTATTATTTCTGCTCGATCGCGTCACCGTCGTGCATACTTGTATATAATCACTCATTGATGTCACAAAGCAATCTCTCAAAAGGCTCGACGTTTAGTATTAGAACACGATAATGCCGCGATCGGGGTCGACAGATTTTGCCAAAATTTATAAATACATATTTAATTAGTTTTTAATTGGTAAAAACGTCTCGATTTAGCAACAACCGGCCAGTGTTGAACATCCACTAGAAGTAAGGAATTCTGGTCCTCTTCAGAACAACCCTCCAGTTCACTTTAAAATGTTAACATTGTGGCCTATTACACCTTTACAAGTATATTCCCTTACAATACCAAAACGAATCTTTTCGACCATATATTACCGGGGATAAAAGTACTCTTTCTGGCCCAATGTGAAAAGCCGTCTTTCGTATTTTGTCCTGAAAGTAACGTCCATATTTGCAAATGATTTAGCGTTAAGTAATTCTGATTTAATCTCTTTAAAAAAACTAGGTTTTTGTCCAAATCTCATCATTTTGCTGCTAACTTCTTATGATTATGAAAATGTAGTCCAAATTAAAATATAGTAATATAGTACGAAACATTAACTATTGAGGGTTACTATTTAAATTGCATTAGTGCAGCTTCGAATTCAAATGTCCTCTCACTACCATCGATCGTTTTTATATACTTATTTGTTAAAAATTCGTATTTAATATATATTATAAATAGCATAGAGTAATAGGAACATTGGAAGTAGGTTAAACCTTGTTGGTGTTGTTTCAGTTACTTTCGTCAATTAGTATGTATGTTAAATTTTGTTTAATTATATGCAGTCAATTATTTTGTATATTCAAAAGCATAATGGCTGAGATCGACCTCCATTCGTTAATACTAACATGAACAAAATTATAAGAATGCTGGAACAATCTAGAACAAAACAGTAAATAAAATAAATGGTGTTCTTGGCCATGTTCGCTTGCGAAAGTACGTAAATACACATTTTACCAATTATTAGGCATTCGTCAATTCATACACAAGTGCTCTTCGTTTGCTCATTTTATCTTATCATTGTTTTTAATTATAAAGCAATGAATAACAATTTCATAATTTCTCGAACACATTATTTATCACTTTATAAATAAAAACAATGATAGTAGTGAACACGAAAGTTTAAAAACTCATTTTAACTTACTCATTAAAATGCTCAATGTTACGGTCATGATATTAGATGTAACTTCTCTTTGGAATAACTTATTTTCTCTTTATTTATTTCTGCACACATTCTTCACTTGTTTCGGTAATAACGAATGCTTTATGTAAGCGCCAATACTTAACGACTCGTTGCATTGTTTAACTCATGATTTCTATAATTATAGAAACAGTTGAAATTGTTGTTACCAGTAGTTTAAGCGTCGATTGTGTTACGTTTATCGAGAGGTATAAATTCTTGTGTTTATCGAAGGACATTGTGAAAATGCATTCCATTTCTGAGTCTTTGTTTAGCACTGTTCATTGATGCACTTATCAATTATACGTATTTATATGAAACAAAAAACGAGGTAAGAATTATATTGTGATTTGGATATCTTATGGATGATGCTGGAACTGAACTGTCTGTAAACCTTTAAACTAAGCGAAGAATAAGTGTTCCCGTAATATAGTAATATATTCTATTAGTGTAAGAGTGCGTACCGCAGAGATCTTTACATTATAGTGCATCATACGGCTTGTTGAAAACAATGTACAGACCACTTTTATAAATAATGAAGAAGGAATTATAAAATGTGAAACGTTGGTTGATTGTTACCGAATAAATAATTAGTGGGTTCGACAGATTTGTATTTTGTCACGTTTATACAGACTAATATCTCGATGAAATATCATAGTCCATTGTACAGTAGGCGATATCTAGGTTGTAGTCTGGTCAAGTTTTTCTTAAATCCTAGTTAATAATATAGTGATACTAATTCCCAAATGTATATACCCGGTGCGTGACGATCGCGTCACGGCGTCAACCTGGTTGTGTTAACCCCATTCCCCACTCGGTGATGAGTCGTTGCGATGAATTGTGGCCTATTTGATTTGTATATCGCGATTTGGCGCTCGTCACGCGACCCTTCACGTTATACTTAACATAGCTAATAGTGGCTTAGGGCGGGCGTTACGAAAATCCTTACGTTACATAATTTTCTTAGATGTAGATGTTTGAGTTTGTGTATTCTGTTCGAACGTTATTGTAAATTTGCTGTACAGTCAAACGGAAAATGGCCGCGTCGCGCCCCGCGCCCGCTGCGTTTATGCAAGACTGTCGAATTACCGAACAACTTAATTACTGTGTATTATGTCGATGTAAATAAATTATAACGCGTTAAGGGTAGTAGTGTTTTGTTAAAGGGCGGGAGGCGCGCGGCGGCCGCAACTATGCTGCGATATTTTGTGCCCCTCGAAATATCAGTGCATTATATACTCGTACGAGTGAACGTGTAAGTGTATAGAGGACGCGGTAGTGTTATTGTGTATAGAAGTGTTTATACAAGCTCGGGTCAGGCGATACTTGCCAGCCGGTTCGAGCGAACGACGACTAGCTATGAATCCTGACATCGGCTCACGTTAATTAGCTTTTAAATATTTCATCAAAATATAAAATACACAAAAAAATTGATAAATTTCTCGACCAAGTGCTGGTTGTTTTTTTTTAAATTATTAAAATGTAAAAAAAATTAGTTTATAAACAAAGTATAGGTACAATTTATGAATTATACTTTTCTTTTCGCCGTTTCGTGTAACAGTGGAAGGGACTTAGCTTTTTTGTTACTCAGAAATCAAATGGTATACAGTTGTTTTAAGTGGGAGCATTCTCGGAGGAGCGTTGAGTGCTCCTTTTGTGATTTCTTTTGCTCACGTTCTCTTCCATTGCTTTATTTTTTGTTTCGCCAACTGTCTGATTGTATTATATGATTTTGTTAAGGCAGGGTAATGCAGAAATGAGAAGAGGTACTTTTTTAATTTTAAAATAGAAAGAGAATTTGTTTGAATGTTTCGATTGAGTTGATTTAATCCATTCAATGGAATTTGTATTGTTATGAAAGGAGCAAGAGTTTGTTGTTTTTTTAATTAAGTCATTTTGAACTTGAAGATCAATAAGGCAGCGATTAGTTTATTACGATTGTCGAGTTACCACAAAAACAATAGTCACGAGTAGACTCTCTTTAGCCGTTGTTTTTAAAGCTTGGAGCCAATAAAATCTGTTCAAAAACTAAGTCAATATACATCACACAGTACAGTATGGTATGAGCTGAAGAGAGATTGTGAAGAGTATTGTTATAAAAGGTACCTATTCAAAATCTGGATGAACAGACTAACTCCAAAATTCGGATAGTGTTGCTGCAATGTGCATTTATGCCATCTTCAACTTGATTTGAATCATGGGATCAGTGCCAAAACTTTATCTTTCTTGTTTAGCTCAAAAAGATGCAATTGTTAGCATGCTTGAAGAAACAGTTGAGTTGATTGTTTAGTTAGTCTGCCATTTTGTGAATATTTTGTTTTGATAGTAATATGTAAATCTTTTATAATATATTTGTTTACAATAAATAAATGACAACATTATAAATAAATGAAATTGTATTTTCCATTTAAACTGAAGAAAAAAATATAAAAAGAATAATATGCAATGATTTGGATGTTTTATTTGTGCCTTTTGACATAAGAGTAACAACTAATAGCTTTAAATATTAAAATATAAGAACAACAAGTCAACTATGAAACAAATAACATTCTGACAAATGAGTGATTGATTATGATAAGTTGAATAAAGGCGGGGGCAAATAACAATGGGATGCTAATCATAATATCAACAAGCTCTCGAACTGTTCAGTAAGTATTGTTAAGATTATAAAACTGTTTCGAAGAATACGCCAGTTGATTATATAAAAATAGTTTTTGATACAAAATAATGTTTCCCTTGCGAATACTTTCAATAAAATAGATTTGATCATCATCAACATCATTATGAATTTAAGTAGACAAAACTTAAGGCGTAAGTAGTTTTTATTTTAATTAGATTATGACAGCTGACAATGTAATTGTCGTTTCACCAGCCAGTTACACCGGGTTCTAACCAAATTGGGTATGTCTGTGCCGGCATTATTTTTGTTTTTTTTTTAATTTTGAAAATCCCGCTAATTAGCTTAATACAACAATAAAGTTCTCTACAACCCACCTTATGAGCACAAGTGATGACGTTCATTTGTGTCATTTTCGCCGCGACCATGTTCGTCATGTGGAACAAGTAAAAGAGCATTTTAAACGTTGTGAACGCATCGACTCACCCACTGAGCAGCGTTGACAGATTAGGCGATTATCCGCTATTTGGACGGTTCGTGGAACATACGCTACACATAAAATTGTGTTATGTCTTTGTTGAAAAATGTTTAAATATAGTAATTTTTAATTGTATATCTGGATTGTGGAGACACTGTTGTCAACTCCTATAAATATTTCCCCCTGAAATTTGAATCAAATCCCATTAAAGTCACGGTAATTCTTGAAATACCTTTTTTTTATTCGTCATCGTTTAAAGAATATCTTCATTTTTAAACTTTGGGTGATTTTTAGATTACTACGCTTATTCCCGGAAGGACTCGCCACTTTTTCCTCAGCATTTCTGGCAACCCTGCCATTGAATAGTATTTGTAATCTGTGCAGCGGCCAGCGAAGACATCTGTGCTCATCTGTCAAAGCTTGGTCAAAACCTCAAAGATATTGTATCTAATTTTTGAGATCCCGATCATTTTAGAATTAAAGTAGTAATTCTTGTAGTTGTAGTGTATTTACAATTCTGAAATAGAATTTAACAAGACAACAGCAAACATGATTCATTTTAAAGACACTAAAAACAAGTCTGCATTAAGTACAAGATGGTTACAAATGTCAAAGCAAGAACAAATTATTGAGAAAAAGAAGATAGAAATTCAATCGAAATTAGAAGCTCAGAAGCAAGCTGCGGCTCTTGCTGCTCAAGCAAAGTTATCAAAGTACGTACCAGCATTATTTAGACATTTCCTATGTACTGTATTGCGCCTGATGAACTTTGATTAACAACGCTAATAACACAGGCTAACTAAAAAGCCAGTAAAAACATTTTAATTGAATCTTATTTGTTTAGGTTACTGTAAGCATATTTAGTATTCATTTTGTATCACCCTCAAATCTTATATTTATACTCATCCATAAATTTGGACTCCTCTGTCATGTTAACTAGGATTAATTCATAACACTGGTCAACAAAATATAAGTTTTAGGTTGTTTGAACATTTTTGTGTTTTCTTGTAATAAAATATGGTAGTGTTATGTACATGTTGGATACACTCCCCAGAAGGGTGGCATAGTTAGAAAGCTTAGGTTACAGAAATCCAGGAGGAGCAGAACAAGGACTAAATTTTATATCTTCAACTTTATTGCTCTGTACCTCTAACCACCTTGTATGTGCACCCAGGGCCTAATCTTTCCAACAATATCTCACAACTCTTTGGAGGACATGACAATTGTTTTATCACATCACATTTTTTTTTGTCACATCACACATTTATCACATCACTATGTAAAGTGGTTGAGACTTCAATGTCTTACTTGGGAGGTCTTGGTTTCCTTTGAGTTCCCTAAAGTTCTCAAAGGTGTGTGAAGTCTCCCAACACACACTAGGCCAATGTGGTGGACTATGGCCTAATTCCCTCTCTCATTCTGAAAACATCCGGCTCAGCAGTAGGCCATTGAGGGGTTGTGATGATATTTTTTTTAGTTAACAAATCAAATTTCTATAAAATAATCATTCTCTAGAAATATGAACATCTGTTGGCTGTTCATGCTTGGCTGTATCCAAGTGTTGGGATGATTCTTACACTTATGTACATGATTATACTATCGCATTACTGAACCAAAGACATTTAAATAATAAAGTGAAATAAAATTTTAGTTAATTTTTTATAAGAACATTAACATGCTTTTGTACCTATAATGAATTTGACCTCATCACAAAAACTCTAGGGGTGACTAAAATAAAATAAGCGCATTTTAATGATGAGGATCAAAAACCAATCACCTACGAGTGTGGTATAACTACTGCTGATTGTGAACCTAAAGTGTGATTTTTAAATTGCAAAAAAACTAACTTCTTTAATTAAAATTCCAAAATTTTTAAGTCATAAGATTTCGCAAATAGTTTCCTCTAGCCCAATACCCCATAGGGTTTAAAATTATTACACTCCAGTTTCTCTGTGTTATAACATTTTTAAACAAAAAATGTTACCTGACATCCAATTTCAATGTCAACAAAGTCTTTATTTAAAGTTAGGCCTGCAGCAATACAACTGTGAATACCTTATCCAATTTAATGCAGTTTTCGACAGTCACAGTCAATCAGACAAACAAATATTTTTTTTAATACTATTAGTTTTTTTAATGTTACAAGAACTTTCTTGTTCATGTACATGGCTTAAATAAAAAGATAATAAGTAAATTCAATAAATAACCCTTAAATATTATGATAATTTTCAGTCAAGTGGCAAAGGATGACTCAGGATCACCTAACATTTTTTCAAATGATGGTAGTTTTATGAGTCAATATAAAGCTCTCCTTGAGAAACAAAATAAAGAGAAGCAAGAGAAGGAAGCTAAAGAAAAACAAGAAGTGGAAGAAAATAAGAAAATAAAAAATGAGAACAAAGAGAAATCAGAGACAAGTGTTAAGACTGAAGAACACGATGAATCATTCAATCACGAGAGGAGACCTGAGAGAGTTTCCAGGTGATTTACATATATTTATACTATCTCATACTAATCAAACTCAAATTAAGCTATTATTTGAACTTGTCAAATTTTAAGGAATTAATATTGTATGGAAAATTTGTAAGTTATTGATTTCTTTCTATTACAGAGACCGACACCGCCGCTGGAATGATAGAGGACGTAATCGACCCCATAGCCCAATCACTCCTGTAGTTGAAGACAGAAAAAAAAGTGATACCAACAATATCCCGTCACTTATGCAACTTTCTGTCAGACATCCAGATGATCAGTCCCCTCCTCATAACCATTCTAGTCGTTGGAGTTCCCGAGATGAATCATCCAATGATGAATTTGACCATAGCAATAATAAAGATAGTTCTCTAGACAATCAGTGTCAAGATTCTGGTCCCATGGGTTCATGTCCCATGGGCAAAGGGCCTATGGGATTTGGCCCGATGGGTTGCGGTCCTATGGGTCCAGGACCAGGTCCAATGGGTCCTGGTCCAATGGGTCCTGGTCCAATGGGTCCTGGTCCAATGGGTCATGGTCCAATGGGTCATGGTCCAATGGGCCCTGGTCCAATGGGTCCAGGTCCTATGGGACCTGGTCCGAATATGCCACCTGGTCCTCCAAATTCGGGACCTATGATGGGTCCTAGAGGGCTAATGCCACCTATGCCGCCTCCATTTATGAACCCAAATTTTTCAATGCCGCCAAACTTTATGGGTCCGAACGGTCCGTGCGGCCCGATGCCGCCTATGTGCGGCCCCAATATGCGCGGTCCAGGACCCAATAATTCTATGCCACCATTTATGCCACCGTTTTCAAATTCTCAAATGCCAGGTCCTAACGGTCCTAATTCGAGGATGCCACAATTTGGGCCTAACGGCCCTAACTTCGGTCCACAACCTCCATTTGGACCAAACGGCCCTAACTTCAGCACAAGTAATAACGGACCGCCAATACCTCCTAACATGCCATTTGGGGGGCCAAACACAAGGTCCGAGTTGAAATCTCTAGATATCCCTCCACCTGAGCCCATGCAGTTAAAAAACATTCCTCCTCCAATGCCAATACAATTAAACCATATTCCTAAACCAAAAGATATGGAACCTTGTAATATTCCAGCGCCGCCGAATACTTCGCAAGGTAAGAAGCATAAACATACCTTTGTATTATATATACTAATCGTCACTTGAGTTATTGTAGAAAGATCAATTACTTAAGTTTTAAGTATAACTCTCTAGTATAGTTTGAAAAAATTGTACATGTGTTAACAATAAACTCATAAGAATATTAAAAAGCTGATTAACTTTTTTACTAGAAAAGATTTTTTTTAAATTAGACATTAAATTGATACCTATGTTGTATGCCAGATATAAGATAATAGATTTCATATAATAGAACTAACCCAGTGATATAATAATTTATAATTAAATCAAAATAGCTCTTGATACTTATAGAAATGACCACCATGGGATATGTTATGGGAAATTGAAATCCTAATATTTTTTTCTATATTTTATTATATATGATTATTTTTATTTTATATCAAGTGTATTTGAGTAACCTTTAAAACATCTTTGCGGATAAATTTTTTATCGGCTGAGAGTTTAGTCTGGGATTAATTGATATGGAGAAGTAAAGGCTTAATATACCAGTATTATTGCATTACTCGTGTGCAGACATTTGAGAAGAATGCTATACTCTATTCAGTTTGGTGTGAGACATTGTAAACAAAAAAATCAATAATGGCGGCTATAATCCAATTAATAAAAAATGTAACATAATATGTACAATGTATACAATTCAACTTGGTAGCGTAAAACGTTAATCTGGGATTTTTTGGGTTATATTGTTTGTATCTTTTCGATTTCGTACATATTTCGTATTATCCTTTTTGAATTTTTTTTATTTTATTTTATTTGGACGAACTCCTAAAAAAATAACGTTTTTTTCCCTAAGTTTTCAAGACACCGTCTCTATATATGTAAACTTAGGCTTTGAAAATCGTATTTAAATGCTAGCTGACTAAATAAACGTTGTTTTTCCATATATATTAATTTTAAAGAAGTTTAAAAAACAGCCTACAACTCAGACCTTGCAAATATACACAAAACATTTAATAAAAATGTTCGATTAAAAACACTGTGATGCGAAATTATATGTATAAGAATAAAACCAACATGTTTACAAGTGTTTAAAAGAACTTTGACACAAATTATTAAAATTTCAACGAGTAATTGGGTATTTATGATTACCTTTTACCAATATGTTCAACACCAAGCTGATTAAAGTATAGACATTTATGATCTACATATATATTCATACTGGTTAAGAATTCGACTAAGTTATCAGCTGATAAAGTAACTAGCAGTCAAACTTAAGCTTGGCTTAAGCTGAATAATGAAAGTAGAGTTAGAGTAAAATATATTGGCGGGGCCGTCAGAGCATTATGTTGACTCGTGGTGTGCAGTTCTCTCTCCAGATACGTTCCCGCCTTCAGTTCATCGAGCGGCCGCCGAGGTATCTGCCAATGGCGACTCTTGGGAACATGTCCTGAAAATACAACACCCTAATTTGTGGTAATGCCACTTGAAACCACTAGACAAAAGGAGGATTACTGTATTCATTTTTATATTACATAATTCATACACTAGTTTGAAACTACATTGGTGATTTGTTTCATGGACACTTGATTTGTGAATCAAAATAGATTTTGTACTTAATAATATTTAAAAAAAATTATATAAAACCAATGTTGTTCCACAACTATATTTTCAGGAATAACTTAAACAAAACATCGTTTGTAATAATTTTCGATTGGCATATGGATTTATTTGGTATTATAATTCCAGGTTCCTTCATAATCCAAACTCGAATGAATATAAGGCGTATCGGGAGTTAGTGAGTAAAATGCGCAAGGAGACGAAACCGGAGGTCAAACCTGAAGATAAGTATGAGCCTGAGTTTTCGTTGGAAGATGACGATAGCAATGATAATAATAAATTTATTAAAGAGGAACATGGAGACAGGTAAAATATTGTTTTTTAAATAAAACATTTCCTTTTATCAGATTATTTCTTTACGATACTTTTATCAGATTGCCTTGTTCGTTCTTATTAACTCTGTGAAACTGTTTTCAGCTACGACATGATGTACCCAAATCAAAATAGTTTTAAAAGAGAGCAAACAAGTTCTCAAAGTGATGACGACTCTGAAACTAAGAAAGAGCGTCGCAAGAGAAAGAAGTCACGCTGGGGAGATGATCCGCCAATGGATATCAAACCACCTGGAATTATTGCAGCATTGCCTAATTCTTTTCCAGGTAAGTTTATATTCTAGTCACAAATGCCACAATAAATAGACCTTTTAGATAGATATTAAATATATGTCGGAGAAAAATAATGGAATCGCTGTGTGTGCCTAAGGTTAGGGTAACATAAACCTAACCGAACCTAACGTTGTAGAAATTACTTACCACGTGGCAATTACATTGTAAGGTACTCACATGACCTTAATCGGACAGCACTCCCAGCACTAACACCTTGAGAGACCTCGCGTAAGACTAAAACTGCAGTCCCACTGTCGAGGGTATATAAAGAGTCGAGACTGTCAAAATGACGGAAGTGACTACTGCCCTACTCGTCGTTTACTATTCTGCCACATATATAAATTAATATATAATAAGAGTGCTTAAAATTAACTAGTCCTCCATCTTGGATTTAGAGTGAAGTCGAATTTGTTTTTCATATTCTTCTCCGCAAACCCTTTAATTTGATACCCACAATAAATTATTAACCAATCCGTCATTTTGTCGTTGACGTACGCCATATTGGATTTAAAATTTGCAATCACTTAGCGATTGAGACTTGCTTTTGATCGTTATCATTACTTCAGTATTTCTGTATAGGTTTTTGATTTTATTTAGATAAAATTCTTTATATTACAGGTATGGGTTTATCCAAAATAGATGAAGAAGGTTTAAAGCTGACAACTGTAAATCGCAATAACCAAGCATTAATGCAATATGCAATGACGAATTATGGTACCACTAACCTTGATGCTGAAGATTGGAAGAAATGCGAAGACAATTTCAAGCTCAACCTGTTGTATCAGGTTTGTTTGAACACTTATAACTCGAGAAAGGCTGGACTGATTAAAAACATTGGAAAGTTGAAAAAAAAATAAAATGAATAAAACATTTTCCCATAAAAAATGTTGATGGGTTTCGTAACTATCAAATATTTAATGTTCATCCAGTCGATACGGTAGGCTCTCCCCTCAAATTAAAGAACGTATTTATTTAAGGTTTCGAATCGACAAGTATCCACAATATTCGGATAATGGCGTATTTTAGATTTTAAAAATTTAGAATAATGTTAGTAATGAAAAAGGATTGACATGTATATTGGTTGTCAACAGTTCAGCTAATCTGTAACACGACATTCATTGACTGTTGCGGTACGAAGTTCGTCAGGTCAACTAGTTTCAAATATAATTAAGATACCATTTAGATAACAATCCTTAGATTTGTGTGGTCACTTCATAACGCATATTGTTGATGGTTAAATAAATAAAATAAAAATTAATTAAGAAGTGTTCACTTTATGGCTAAAATATTCATGTTTATAAGTATAATAAATAATTAATTTTTAAGACAATCTGTATGTTACATGTAATTTTTTTATTCTTGTCTGTTTTTGTATTTCTATAATATTATATAAATAAATTAGCTATTCAATTCTGAATTAGGGTTTTACATAATTCTAAATAAACTGTATTTTAAAGTATATCCCTCAATTCAGTGTGGCTTTTGGCATAGGCCTCTTCCAACTTTCTCCACTGGTCTCTGTCAGTTGCTACCCTTGACCATTGAGGCCCCAAAGTCAGGCAAATATCATCTTTGTGCTGGGCGACCCTGTTTTCAAGTGCCATCTCTTGGGTACCAGAGAGTGACTTGCTTGCTTCACTTCTGGTAATCTATCCGAACAAGTATGTCGGTTCTTTGTCTTATTACTGTTTCTAATTCTGTCTGAGTTTCATTCTCAACATAGTTCTCTCCATTGCTCTTTGGAATCTTGTTAATTTCATTCTATGGTTTTCAGTAAGGGAACATGTCTCACAACCATATGTGATGCAGGGCAGTATACAAGTATTAAATGGCTTTGTTTTTATGTGGATACTGACCTCTTTGTCCTTCATAATTTCTTTCAGAAACCAAAAGTTCTTCCACCCACTTGCTATTCTTTTGACGTGAGGTCGGTCACTTGTTGCTATAATATACCAACCTATTACCATTTAGTATGATTTCCACCTCTGCGGAGATAGTCATTATCTTGGTTTTATCGGTGTTCATTTGAAGCCCCACTTTGTTGCTTTTATTTTTAATATTACATATTTAAATTATTTGGATATCTTACAGGACATGTTAAAAAAGAGACAGGAAGTGGAACGTCTAGCTGCAGCTGGTAGACACAAATATGAATATGACAGTGATGAAGACACCAATGAGGGAACTTGGGAACATAAGTATGTATTTGTAACATTAACTATATCTCATACAAGTTCGAAAGATAATGTTAACCAACAAACCATCGCCTAGCAACCAAATACCAATAACAGCCTAATGTTCTAAACTCTGTGATTCTCTGTTTTAATGTATAAATTGGGATTCTTTATATATAAATGAAAATATTTTGAATTATAAAGTTTTTTTTGTTTTACATTGATAATTAGGTTTATAAGTTCTTTGTAAATAGCGAAAGAATGTAGGCCACTCACTTTATTAGTAAGATAAATCTAAATTTGATTTTAAGAAGTCAAACCCAAAATTCGTGTTTACCAGTGTTATATAAAAACAAAAATATTTAAATTGAGCAAGGTTTTGGAATATCTGACGTGTCCTGAAAGACTTGTGAGAAATATTTAATTTTTATTTTTCTTTGAAGTACAATATTATTAAAGTTGCGCGAGTGAATTTAGATAATAATGATTACATATTTATGTTAGTAAGTTTATATGTAGCAGTGAATAAGTTCTCTTGAATTTGGCTGATGTATAGTCGACCCGCCGCTGCTTTGCTCGAGTGCTATTTACCTTATTTTTTTTATTTAGGTTTAATTTTAACATCAGCAGTATAGCGAGTTTCTATTGGAGAACTTTCATAGCTTATCACTAATTTGTTATATTTTACATTTTAGTATGGACTAATAAGCTAGTTGACTAAATTTGAAAGCTTGGTTACTTTTAATAATTATTTTATCCCAAAAACCTATATTTTAAAGAAGAAGCAATATTTACATTACGTATTTTGTATTTGAAAAAAAGCAATTTAGATTTGATTTAGACAAGGCGTCTTGATTTAAAAAAAGCAATTTAGATTTGATTTAGAGAAGGCGTCTTGATTTAAAAAAAGCAATTTAGATTTGATTTAGAGAAGGTGTCTTGATTTAAAAAAAGCACTAGGTTTGATTTAGAGGTGTCCAGATTTAAAAAAAAGCAAATTGATTTGATTTAGAGAAGACGTCTTAATTTAAAAAAAAGCAATTTAGATTTGATTTAGAGAAGACGTCTTGATTTTAAAAAAAGCAATTTAGATTTGATTTAGAGAAGACGTCTTGATTTTAAAAAAAGCAATTTAGATTTGATTTAGAGAAGGCGTCTTGATTTAAAAAAAGCAATTTAGATTTTATTTAGAGAAGGCGTCTTGATTTTAAAAAAGTAATTTAGATTTGATTTAGAGAAGGCGTCTTGATTTAAAAAAAGCAATTTAGATTTGATTTAGAGAAGACGTCTTGATTTTAATAAACGCAATTTAGATTCGATTTAGAGAAGGCGTCTTGAATGACGTCACAGTCTGCGAAGTAACCAGCTCCGTTGTATGAAAATGTCAAATACAACAATGATGTTTTAGCGTGGCGTGACGTAACATTTTTATGATTGGTGTTCGCTGTCACGTGACTTAATGCCTATTTTTTTCGAATTTATTTTCTAAAAATTTGAATAATGTTTAACTTTTATGAGAAATGGACTGATTTTTTTTATCTACGTCTTCATTTGTAATTAGAAACCACAAACCAAGCAATTTATTATTAGGGGAACACAAGACTATTGAAATGAAATATTTTGAGTTTGTTGAAAAATTGTTCTGAATGTTCTCATTTATTCAATAATTTTCTTCTCATCTTGCTATCATTCTGTTGGACTATGAGCAGATGCGTTTTAATGCTTTGGCAATTCACGGTTTACCCATCAGTAATACTACCACTTATCATTATGGCTATTCTGTCGGGTATTAAATGTAAGGGTTCTGCTACAATTATATGTTATTCAATAAATATGTTATTTTTGTTTTCTAGACTGCGTGCTAAGGAAATGAACGCAACTGAAAGATGGGCTGATGAACTCACAAAGCAAGCAGAAGGAAAACATCATATTGGAGACTTTTTGCCACCTGAGGAGCTCAAGAAGTAATTTGATTATCTAGTACATTACTGTGGTAAGATTTCACAATCAAAATTCTACATACTTATAATTGATTTCAGATTTATGGAGAAGTATTCAGCAGTGAAAAGTGGCAAGGAACCAGACCTAAGTGACTACAAGGAGTATAAACTCAAGGAGGATAACGTTGGTAAGTTATTGTGCAACTAAAGCAAAAGCCTAGTCTCCAAAGTTTTCCGTCCGATTTGAAAAATTCTTTCAGTGTTACATAGCCCATTTATCGAGGAAGGCTATAGGCTATATATCATCACGACTATATATAATCATAGGCACGAAGTCGCAAGGGTCGACTAGTCATCAATATTTTATTTAATATGTAGATTTTATTATTGAATATCTATTATAGACCAGTCAACCCGCCCTCGCTTCGCTGAGGTGTATTTATTCAGTTAAACATATGAACCCTGAACATCTCTGTTCCTGTTTCTTTTATACAAACCTTGTCCTGATAATAAGTAATACAACAAAAAAAGAATTTCCACTTTGGTCATCATTCTGAACATACACATACATAATGGTGATCAATTTTTATTTATATAGATACTATATAAATTTTAAGGTTTCAAGATGTTACAAAAGCTGGGATGGAATGAAGGTCAAGGTCTCGGAGCAGAGGGGACTGGTATCGTGGATCCGATCAACAAGTGAGTAAACAATTCACGTCTATTATATAAAATTCAAGATTTTGAACAACAAGTAAACAAATCTTTGGATTTGTTTAGCAGTTATATATTAATATGTAAGTTCTTCACTAGGTTAATTATGAAGAATTCTTTTTCTTTTCTTAGGACTTAGCTTGCTTCCGGGATTCGACTTCGGCTAAATAAATGAGTATTTATCCATGATAGTGTACTCTTTTTGCAATTTAAAACGATTTCAGTTAAATACACTTTGAATGCATACGAAGACAAATATGGCAATAATAAAATAAGGCTAAAAAATAAAAAAACAAGAAAAATGCCGAAACGATAACTATTTCTTATTTAAACATTATATTTTGAAATTTTTTACTTATCGTTTAATTGTTATTTTTCCATTAATAAAATAAGCACTAATTAAGGGGTTAGGGGTAGTCAGAGACATGAAAAAATGAGAATTTTCAGTAAATTTTTTTGCCATTAAATCATTTTATTTTATAAAATTATTAATATGGCATCATTATACAATTTTTTGACTTGAAGTCACGAAAATTTGAAAAAAATTAAATTTATAATTTCAATAGTTCCAATAGAAGGGTCTTTGCGGTGACCATCATAAGTCCTTAGAGATTCATTTGAAATCAATCGGAAAACAGAAATAGTTTTTAAATAGATAATCTTGTGCCTGACCGAAGCTCTTTTTTTACTTTCAAAAATTAACAAAATGGCGGCTTCGGGAAATTTTTTCCTTGTTTTTCGAGAAAAAATCAACAGTTGATTATTTATAGAAAATAAAAATATTCGATACAGAAATTTTATTAGTAACGTTATATGTAGAATAAGATTTTTTTATGGATAAGAGTTAAAAAATGTTTATAATTTTTTATTATATCCTTTCTTCCTTAGAAATCGTTTAAATTGTAGAAGATAATATTGATTTTTTTTTGTACTTAGGGCAAAGCAACCAATAGCAAATCTAGGTCTCGGCGCCTCCACGTCAGACGGGGTCGATCCAAATGACGACGAATTTGATGCGTATAGGAAACGGATGATGTTGGCTTATCGATTCAGACCTAATCCTCTGGTAAGAATACATTTATTATAGCACTAATCCTTGTCGTTTGTCGACAACGCCAATAGAAACAACAAACAGACAGTGTCAATGTCATACATTTGATTAGTTTTTCAATTAATGTCTATAATATAATTTTGTGCATTACATCAATATTGGTTAACATGGAAAACCACCAAATAAATTCAAGATGTAATTTTATTTATTTATTTTATCTTAATTTATTTCTCACATTAATAAATCTTATTATTGCCTGCATCATTTTATTTATTCAATTAAAACATTAGTTTTTATTATTCCGTACCCAAAGGGTAAAACAGGACCCTATTACTAAGATTCTCCGGTATCCGTCCGTCTATCCTTCACCAGGCTGTATCTCATGAGCCGTGATAGCTAGACAGTTGAAATTTCTACAAATATTGTATTTCTGTTGCCCCTATAACAACAAATACTAAAAACAGAATAAAATAAATATTTAAGGGGGCTCCCATACAACAAACGTGATTTTTTTTTCCAAATATTGGTACCTTGCTTCGCTTCCTTTTACATATTTGTAATATAAGGATGGATCTAATAATATAAAATTTCTTTTTCAGAACAACCCTAGAAGACCATACTACTAGCATTAAACACATATTATAAGTACATGTATAACTTACAGTACAATGTTTAAACTTGCACTTTATGGTCATGTGACCATTTCATTCGTTCACTAATGTAGGCTATAAAATGATATATTCAAATATTTGTAAATCGTATAATTCAACAATAGGGAATATGCAGGATTTTTTCTATTTTATACTATTTACCGCGTGCTTATGATGACGTCATTGGTTGTGTCCCGGGTTTGTTTACTATAGTATTTCGGTTCATACTTATTTTCAGTTTTAATTGCTTCACAAATCACGGCAGAAGAACCTTCTTACAAGTATTGTATGATACCGAAGGGCAAAAACACTATTAAATGAATGTAGAAAATGAGAGTAAGTATTATTTAATAATTTTTGAATAAAAATCTATGTTATGGACTAAAATATACCATGTAACATACTACCTTGCAGCTTTCACTATATTGATCTCTGCGCTCGTAATACGAGATGTGATGCATAATATGCTGACATCATAAATGCATCTATTTTCGATAGATTATCCGATTGTGTTTTGACAAAACCAGTTTTTGTCATTGTCTTAAATTGACTACTAATATATTCACAAGTCTAATACAATTACTAACACAGTATGAATATCGATGCCGATAAATCCAATGACATGACCTTTGACGTCACATTTCGTTTCGAACAATGGTGATGCGTTTTGTAACACAGTAAAGAATCTAAAAAAAAAGATTTGAGACAAATTTAAATTTTATGCATATTCTCTAAGAATAGAGAATAAAGAATTATATAGAAATAAAATCTGAAATACATACATCCTCATGATGATACATAAGCCAAACAAGATATATATTCTTTATATTGTACACATAAGTGACGTAGTAACATAGGAAAACTATTGACTTATACCTTAGAAACGTCATTTTAATACGGGTTTATCACGGAAGTAAATCTAAGCTTTTGCTACTTTGAAGTAATGGAGAAGTTTCATGATGTTAATAATGTTATATTTTATTTAATAGAATTGAAATTTTTATTTTAAAAAATATACATCGAAATTGAGAACATTTTTGATATCCGTCAATAAATGATTAAGAAACCTCTGACGTCATTTCACCTATAGTCGAGATCATCGCACCAGAGCGCTTGCGCTGTTTGTAGATGTTTTACGTACAGCTGTTTGTTGATTATATAAGTAGTGTAGTTTTTATTTTAGCATAATGGAAGAAGATTTCTTAAAAGGACAAAGTAATTGATAAAATTGATATATAAATGCAGTGATGGAATTTTTTTCATTCAAATCCGTCTTATGTTAGGGTTGTAGACATATTTTTTAGCCTCAGCCATCTATATAATAAACAAAACACGACACGAACGACGAAAATAACAGCATGCCAATGAATGTATACATATCTAAATGTATACGCGTCACGTCGACTAGGTGAAGTGACGTCACACGCTGGCCTGCCGCATGAAACGAAATTATTATTACAGGCGCAACTTTAAAGTCCCATAACTTTTTTTTTTGTAGAGATATTTTAATGATTAATATATTAAAAAAATTAGAAACTTCTCCATTGTCACTCCATTTTGATTTTATACAAGTTTGATGTTAAAAGTCTTTTTTTAATAATATAATGGTTGCTATTTTGTATATTACTACTTTTAGTCTTATTAACGAGCAAATGCAAACGTTTCAGAGTATGTTAATAGCATTAAATTGATGTATTTTACAATATATGCTTTTGCAGTTATTAATAAGATAATATTTTTAGTATAAACAGGATGAAGATAGTGATTAATTATACTATATTCAATTGGGTATAAAAAATTGTAAAACAGTTTTACATTTTTTCTTTTTTTTAATACACTTAGCACAGTAAAACTCATATCATTATTTTTTCTGTCACATCCTGTTTGTAAGGTATGATTACTTACAATTTTTGGGTTACTCTATTTGTGAAAAAATTAAAATCCCTTCTTTAAATTATACTAAAATTAATCTGGAAGCCTTCTCAACATTATTCCGCCAAACTTTACTTGTAGAGGAGGTAAAATAAGGTCTTTAAGGGGAGAACTTTACACAACTTGTGTGGTGATTATCTTGAAAACTACGTGGTTACCCTAATAATTACTTAAGAGAACGTCACGAAAATAATTGACCCATTTTTTTACAATTTTTATACCCTCCCCCCATCGGTGACGATATATGACAAGATCCCCCTCCCCCTCTAGTTTTCTTGTAGTACATTTTAAATACGGTTTGGATAGAAAATTAAATAAAAATTATTTGACTGACGTTATTAGTTTATTTGACGAAATTCCTTGAAAAGTGCACTGCACTACAAACTGTTAGTTCTCAATCAGCTAATCAGTCCTGGCGTATATATGTCAGTGTTGCCATATTTGAATATAGCTCGAAAAAACACGAGATTTACCTAGAAGATATTAACTGTAACAATTAATGTATTTTTGATGTATAACTAGCGGCATGTTTTTCATGGCGCCATTTATTGAATGCTGATTGAAACTAGAAAGATTAGTGTAGTCATTAAAGTAACTTACACCGCCATCTATGAGAAGCTTATGGAACTTATGTATAATAAAGATTTTTATAAGGCAGTTGAATATAGTATAAATATGTTTTTGTAAGATCACAAATTGTTGTATCAAATGAATTTCGTAATTACTAAATTTTTGAATAAAGGATTTTAAATTTAATAGTTATAAGAAAAAAATCATATTTAATGTAGTTGGGGCTTCTTGAATTCTTCCCTTTTGTATTGTAGTTTAAGATTTATTAGCTATAGATAGCCATTGTTATTTTTTAATAAAATTTCGTCTCTATAATTTGTTTTATTTGACTCTATAGTTAGAAATATTGTAGATATAGTCCAAGATCAAATCTTCGTTATGACCTGAATCTGTGTCCATACAAATAAATAAAATTGGAGTGTCTGTTTGTAATATTAAAATAACCGCTTTATACTAAGTGCATATATACGGTATATATACCAAAAACACATTTTTTTTTACTATTTGTTTTCGAAACAGACAGTGTTTGTTCCGGCTAATCTCTGAAATGACTGGACCGATTTTGATTCACTGGCAGATAGCTGATGTAACAAGGAGTAACTTAGGCTATTTAACATCTCGCTACGACCCATAGGAGCGGAGCAACACACAAACGAAGTCGCGAGGGTATTCAAGTTAGGATCACGGTTGCTTTGAAAGGCAACCATAGTTTTTTTTTTGGACCTCAAATTCGTTGAAGTATAAAGCTCAGTTTTTATAAATTTTATTTGGAGTATTAGAAACGTCGTCCATTATCAGACACTTTACAGTTGCAACCCCCTTTCAGTCTTATATTATTCGAGGGACTTTCAAATTATATATTATCAGTAGTTAAGACAATTTTAATGGATTTTATACCTGTCAGACATTAAAAATATTATTTTTGGAAGTAACGACTTTTAAATGTTTGAAAAAAGCATTTTTATTTAAAAAATTATTCAAGATCAAATGGCTCTAATTCTTTAACGATTAAAGCAATCTAAAGTACACTAAAAAACTTACTCTACCTTACTTTTGTTTGCTCTACCATAACAAAATTATTAACAACAAAAATTAGTTACGGTCTTTAAAATCTCATTGTAGTTATTCATGCAACTGTTGTATAATAAGGGATGTTTTAATACCTAATTATCAATAGTTGCATACAAGACTTTACCTACACCCATAATTAAATCCTCTATCGACGATTCTGAAACAGTTAGCTTACTGCTAACATTAAAACAGCCACTCCTAGTAACCAAACATAAAGAAATAAACTAAGTATTGATGAAGCAATCATTTATTGTAGTTGTAATGAACATGCAATTATTAAAATTCACTTGAATATGTTCTTTAATGTTGGAAGATAATCGCTTATTTTTATGTAAACAAAACAATAAAAATATCAAAGAAAATTTAATTTCGGGGATTTGAATAACATAATTTTTACGGCACAACGTTCTAGATAGTGTAACACGCGTGAGGAATTTGAGTGTTATTATGAAATTCAGTACAACATTATATCACCCGTTTGGACGATATAAATGGTAATTAGGACATTGGGTGTTTTAATGTTGACATTAAGCTAACTGATTCGGAATCTTTTATAGAGGATTTAAAGTATGGGAGTAGATAATAGCACTATTTCACGAAAACACGTGTTCAAACAAACAATTCGGAAAACTGTAACGCGATAATTTTCAATCTGATCTAATTGTTGATGAGTCAAAACCAGACGCTCACGCGTTTAAACTAATTTTAGAAGCCAGTGACAATTATTTTGAAACATCATCTAAATGTTAGTATATGAAAACATTTTCATGTGTTCTTACAACTTATCTGATTTAAATGTATTGAAATGTTGAAGTTAAATGTTCGTAAAAGTGCTAGCACGAGTCAAGTGTATCGTGATCTGAACTCCAGTGGTAGTGATACTTCTACATCATCAAGTAGTTCAGGAAATTCCGATCCACCTCTCAAAAGGTAAATTATGTTTTTGTCTAATATTGATGTAGAATATAATATCATATATAGACTGTATATAAAGACGAATAAACAGAGATAGCTGATCCGGCAAACTTTATTTTGCCATATAAATTAAAAATTTAGTGTGGGCCTTTTCTCTCAGAATTCACTCTCAAAATTCTCTCAGACCTACCCGATATGCACACAAAATTTCATAACAATCGGTCGAGCCGTTTCGGAGGAGTTTAGTAACAAACACCGCGACAGAAGAATTTTCTTGTTTCTTGTTCTCCTTCGTTCGTTTCGAATATACTCTATTCTATTTATTATATTATTCTCTTTTTTCACCTATTATTATTAAAGTTTCATACGTTTTTTACTTTCACATTTTTAATATTAGTTAGGCATAAAAATAGTTCAATTTGCAGGTTTGTCTTTCTGGTTATGCACTTACACTTAAAGCATGACATAAAACATGATAGATATTTCGTGTGGTTTACAGTAATGGAAACACCTAAAAGATACATTCGTATGCGTATATAATTAATATAAAATTGTTGATTTACGTGCGAAATCCAAGGTCGTTAGTAAAAATAAAACAAAGGGAAAAGAATGGTGTTATTTTTTTTTAAATTGATTTAAATGAAAAAAAAACTTATTTCTTAAATTCTGCCAAGCTGCTTAGCAATTTATCGGCAGAAAAACGCTCCCATTTTTACTTCATATAATTTCAAAGACTAAGAAACTAACTCAGTAGCTCAATTTCTGAACAAAAACTTAAAATAAAAAAAATTTAGTAGAGTATTAGGTACTAAACTAGTGGTGATACTGTGACATAACTTGTGCTGTGGTAAGGATGTCGAATTATATTAGGTTGGGGAAAAAGTTCCTTCGCATTTTTTAAGAAAATTCAAAACATTTTTTAATATAGTTTATTTACATTTAACTAAAGTATGTAGGTACCATTTTGTTCGATAACTTTTTGCCATCTTGTAGGTAGGGACATGATCCCATTGCTATAGAAACTTTGGGGCTTCTGATAAAAAAACCGCGACAAGTAGTTTTGGCAGTCCTCTCGTGATGTTAACCTGACACTGCCTAAAGAATTCTGAAGAGACCGAAACAGGTGGAAATGAAGTGTGAAGGTGCAAGGTCAGGACTATACGGCGGATGCATTAACACCTCTCAGCTAAAGTCTCTTAATTTTTGCTGAGTGGCTAAAGATGTCTAGCGTTATCGTGATGAAAAACCACACCCCTTCTGTTGAATAATTCCGGCCGTTTTCTCTCAACTTCTTGCTTTAATCTCATCAGTTGCCGTTGTCCTGCCTGGTGGTAACAGCTCATAATGAATAATGCCCTTCCAACCCCACCACACACACAGCATCACCTTGTTGCGAGTTAACCCGGGTTTCGCCACAGTCTGTGAAGCCTGACCGGCCTTTGACCACGACCTTTTTCACACGTTCTTGTCGTACGTGATCCACTTTTCATCACCAATTATTATATAAAACTGTTTTGTGGTCAATTCCCAGTTCTTCAGCTACGTCGTAACTACTGATATGCGGATCTTGCTCTACTTTTTCAAAAATGGCATCCATTTTATCCGTAATAGGGCGACCAGGCGATGCACCTCGCCTCTTTGACATCAAAATTTCCGGATTGAAAACGCTTAAACCAAATTTGTGCTACTCTCACAGACACTGCGCTAGGTCCATAAACATCGCAAATTCTTTTTCGCGGCTTGCGTTGCATTTTTACCTTTTGTGTAGTAAAATTTTAAAATGTATCGAATTTCTTCAATAGATTCACTCATTTTCACAGTATGAAAAACAAATAAAGATCACACATTTTCCAACTTTGAATTTGGAATTATCTTCTTTAAAATGTAAACTTGTAATGATACCAAAACCAGCCAGATACAAATAGTATAGCCAAAGAGATTTAATTACAAGTTCATACATAGGTACTATAATGCAAAAAGACTTTTTCCCGAACCTATTATTATCACTAGCCGACCCTTGCGACTTCCTGCCCGTGATCATCCACTCATTTTGGTCTTAGCGTCCTCGATAAATGGGCTATCTAACACTGAAAGAATTTTTCAAATCGGAGCAACAGTTCCTGAGATTAGCGCGTTCAAGCAAACAAAACCCTTCAGCTTTATATATTAGTATAGATTTTCAAATAATATTAATGGAAATTATATGTAAAATTAAATAATTATTAGCATTACCTTCGTCGTTACTACATGTTTATGGTAGCTATATATATAAACATTTGATTGTAGATTCAACCGTTTGCTTCGGTCGTCGGTAGCAAGACACTGGTCTTTCTTCAAACGCGTGCAGCCGAGCCTCCGAGACCGAGGCCGATCAGTCTCTGATAATGGACTGTGCTCTATGGTTAATAATGGTAACTATTATCTTAACTCTATATAATATTACATATATTTTAAATAACTTGCAATTATCTACACAACAAATGTTGTCTGGAAGAGATTGCTCATAACGCTAAGATCGCCTTTGCCATACATTTTTTTAAAATAAATTTTTATATTACACGTATAGCTGAGTTTCTAAGGGCAATCTGTCCTTACGGCTTTTTCGATTGGCACTTGGTGGGTCGATTTGATCCCTACTAATATTATACATGTAAATGTAAGTTTGTTTGACGCGAAACGCTTTCACGCGAAAACTACTTAACCGATCATCATGAAACTTTGTACACATATTCTTGAGGATATTAGAAGTAACATAGGATCTGTCCTGTGACCACGAATACTGCAAAGTATTTGAAACGTCAGGAAATCAAATAAAAAAACATAAAACACGATAAAAACTGTTTTATAAAGTATTTAAAAGTGTATAACAATCGTGAAAAGCTAAGAAATCATAACATAGGATACTTTTTATGAAAAAAAAATATTTTTTACGATTCATTCCTATTGTAATGATCTCTGATACTTATTTAATGGGTTCAATGCGAGCGAAGCTGCGGGTAAAAGCTAGTATGAAATAAATATAATTAATGATTTTCAAAAAAATCTTTATTTCATTTTTTTTTATATAGTATCTAATAAACGCCGATTTTCTTCCCAATATTTACGAGTAAAGAAAGTATTTTTTTTAGCGAAAGCCGATTTAAAAAAAATAAACCCCTAAACATTTTTTAATGTCTTCTTTTCTACTTGATATTCACGATTTTTCTCCTTTTTTTATCTGGTGGAACAATGTAAAAAATTAAAAAGGTATTTTTTTTCGATATGCATCTTTTTGTTATAAAAAAATGTGATAAATGAAGAGTTTTTTTTATATATTTTATCTGTTTAGGTATGGGATACCTGGATATCCCAGTGGCCTCACCACGTCGATCTCTACAGGTGATTGATGCCACTCGAGCTGTTGTTCCTGAATTTTTTATCACGTAAGTGGAAAATAAATTATGTAATTAGATTATGATATAGAATAGATAAAACATTAAATCTACATAAACTTCTGCATTTCTAATATAAAAAGCCAACAATATTTAGAAGGTAAGTATAAAAAAATAAAGCCACGGGATGATGATGGGTCTAATTACTTCTATACTTTCTTTTACACAGTATTTTAACAGTTTGGTGGGTACATATATGCTGAAATGTTTCTTATTTACCGCATCTTAGCATCTTATTTAGCAATGTGTGGTGCACACGGGCGCCGCGGTTTTAAGGGCAACGGCAAGGGATCTAAAAAAAGGTCATCAGCACCATAATTACAGCGTCATAGATTATTGATGTGTCATAAAATGAGAGAGTTATTACATGTACTACCATTACTGTATATGCATGCATATGCAATTTATACGGAGTCAAGAAGTGCCTGGGGCTTGAGACCCAGGAGTAGGTTTAAAGAGCTGTTTCATAATTTATTTATTTATTTATTTATTTATTTATTTATTTGGAAAACAGACAGCCTTTTTAACACAGATATGACAAAGAGAATTTGTTGTACATTTGGCCAATATAGTTTTCACCAATGGAACAGTACATTGTGAAGCTTACAAACTATACAAAGGAATAAGCTACATACAAGACAAAATTGTGAGTTAGAAATTAATAACTAAAACTAAAAGTAAAAGCAAGGAGTAAAATAACTAAAAACATTTAAAACAAAGATATAAACATATGTACAAATAGAAACATTAAGAAAACAATACTATTTATAATTAAAATTTCTAAGTTCAGTAACAAATCCACCAAGCCTACTAGAGAACAAATCAAGAGAGTTGTATTTATTATTGTGAGCATCACACGCTCGAATCAAAAATCGGTTTTTTGCGTAATTCGATTTACACAATGGTAATGCAAATAGGTTTCTTAAACGAGATGATGCTTTACGACAGCGAAACTGGACATTTTCCAATAAGTATTGTGAGTCGATAATACTATTTAAAATTTTATATAAAAATAGTTGGTCTTTATGTTCGCGACGTTCCTCTAAGGATTGCAGTTTTATGTCAAGGTTACCAAATCTATGTTTAAGTCTTCTAATAAATTTTCTCTGTACTGCTTCTATTTCATTTATGTATTTTTTGTAGTTAGGGCTCCATACAGTAGAAGCATATTCTAGATTACTTCTCACTAGTGCATTGAATAATAAAATTAAAGAACAAAAATTTTTGAAATCTTTTGTTTGGCGAAAAATGAAACCTAATGTTTGAAAAGCCTTACCTGATATTTTGTTAATATGAGAAACGAACGAAAGTTCAGAATCCAATTGTACGCCAAGGTCTCTTATTTGAGAAACTCTCTTTAACTTATTATTGAAAATTTGGTAGTCAAATAAGATGGGGTTTACTTTACGTGTAAATGTTAATGTATAACATTTGTCAACGTTAAGTTTTAATTTGTTGATTTTGCAATAATTTGAAAATGTATTTAATTCATTCTGGAACATCTGACAATCAGTAGAAGATTTTATGATGGTGTATATTTTTGTATCATCAGCATACAATAGAGCTTCGGAATTTTTAAAGCATTTAACGATGTCGTTTACAAATATATTAAAAAGTAAGGGTCCCAAATGTGAACCTTGAGGCACGCCTGACGAGATAGGTGTAAAAGAAGAAGTGTAACCCTTAACTGCTACCGCTTGGCTTCTATCGCGCAAGTAAGATTCGAGCCATCTCAACAGATCACCATGTATACCAATATTCTCAAGTTTAATGAGAAGCAAAGAATGAGATATTTTATCAAATGCCTTTGAGAAATCGGTATACACAGTATCTACTTGGTACCCACTATTCATTGCCTGCAAAACCACGTCGGTAAACGCACATAAATTGGATTCTGTCGATCGTCCTTTGACGAAACCATGTTGGTTGGGAATTATAAGCGGTCTCATTACAGGGAACAATGAATCGTAAACTATTTTCTCAAAAAGTTTTGGTATAACAGAAAGTTTTGAAATACCGCGGTAGTTGCGTATATCGTGTTTATCTCCACTTTTAAAAATAGGAACTATGATTGAACGCTTCCATGTTTCAGGTAATACTCCAGTAGCCATTGAAAGTCTGAACAGTATCGCTAAAGGTTCAGACAGATTTTCGCTACATCGTTTTAAGAATATAGGATGAATACCGTCTGGACCACTTCCTTTGTGATGGTTTAACTGAGATAAATATTTTTGAACGATATGTTTATCGATGTAAATTTTACTTATAGTGCAGTCATTATTGTCATCACAAATAGAATTTATTGGAGCAGTATTAATTTTATCTTCTTCAAAGACTGAATTGAAAAAGGAGCTAAACATATTAGCAATCACTAAGCCATCAGTACCAATCCGGTCATTAAAATACATTGTTTCTGGCATGGTGTTACAGCATCTTTTCGAGTTGATATAAGACCAAAAACTTTTAGAACTGATCCGTAAATTGTGTTCCGCGTTAGACACGAAAGTATCATAACAATGCTCTTCTAGCTCTTTAACCTTTCGACGTATCTCAGAGAACAGTATATAATCATAACTCCTTCCGTATATTTTCCACTTTTTATGCATTTTTAGTTTTTTATTAATTAATTTTATCAATTGACGGCTATACCATAAGGGATACCTATTTTCCCCTTTTAGATACTTTGTAGGAACAAAGTCGTCGATAATATATTAACTCACCTCCACCATTCGACCTCGCTAACGACAGTAGATGATAAAGTAAACTTACGTGGACCTCAAGAAGGGTGACCTTAACCACGACACTATAACACTAACTTCCATGTACACTGAGCGGAAACACCAGAGTCTAATCTATCGCACTAAAGGTTATATATTGTCTACACGTCGATATATTTGACATAATATAAAATGACCTACCCGCTAATACTACTTTATAAACAGTGTTGCTAACAGATAGCGAAGACTTTTTTTTCGTTAACATGAACGCTAGGGTGATGATTGCACACGGGCGCTACATAGGCTAGAGACACCCTTGACTGTTAAATATTTTAAAACCCTATCTGATCGAAAACGTGAGTAAAGCTATTTCTTTCATAAACTTGCTGATCACCGTTGGCGATTATTTTAAAACAACACGTTGGACACTTCTGGAGAAATAATAAAAGTTGTTACGTTTTTTAAAACATTGTCAAGGCTTACATCAGGTGATATAATTAAATGAAATCACGTGAAGCTAACACCTCACAATGTCTACGTATACGACATAAGTAGCTAAAGTTCTAACAATAACTTGTTGTATAAGTTTTAAGTAGGTACTTATCTATACTAATATTATAAAGAAGTAAGATTTGTATTTTTGTATTTTTGTATGTAACGAATAAACATAAAAACTACTGGACCGATTTCAAAAATTCTTTCACCATTAGGAAGCTACATTATCCCTGAGTAACATAGGCTATATTTATTACAAGAAAAAATTAGAGATCCTTAGGAAATCTCACGAAAACCAACCCAAGGTGCCAAAAAATTTGCCATAAAATATCTTTCATCGCATGCGCTGCAAAAAGTATTGATGATAGAACAAAAAAATGTTATACAATATTATAGAACGTATCAATATCTACAAAAAAGTCCGCGAGACCATATGTCCAACTATTATAGTTACGTCACTATAACTACTTTTTTACATTTTAAAAGTTGATAAAAATGCCTATCAAAATCAGACCATGTTTTCTATAACTTTGTATTAATCCTTATCCAAATAAATTATTTCGTATTCAAGACTATTTCAATACCTGTAAATTACTTTTTGAATTATTAAAATCGGACTTTCCATTCAAAAGATATTACGAAATTAAAAATATCAATATAAACAAAAAATACACGACGACGTGACGGGCAAGTATAGCGACGCAGCGCAGCGAGTAAAGCGGCAAGAGGCACCGAAATGCGGGAGGGCCAATATATTTTTAAAAATAATATTCCACCCGCGCGAAGCCGGGGCGGGCCCCTAGTATAATATAAATTATTACATATTATACAATGGAGAATTTATTTTTTCTTTAATTTTCATGTAAAGTTATGACGATATAAATAAAAAAAAATTAAGATTCAAGTCTCCAAAATAAAATAATAGTTAATTTTGTTTTCATAATGATTATTATTTCAAGAACACAATAAAAAGAATAAACGTATATAAATCTTATATATAAAATTCTCGTGTCACAATGTTAGTTGCCATACTCCTCCGAAACGGCTCAACCGATTTTTATGCAATTTTGTGTGCATATCGGGTAGGTTATCATCTATTTTTTATACCCCTAAGTGATAAGGGTGGCCCACCCCAAATTTAAATGGCAAAACAACGTTTGTCGGGTCAGCTAGTCTTATATATAAAATTCTCGTGTCAATGTTAGTTACCATACTCCTCCGAAATGGCTCGACCGATTTTTATGTAATTTTATGAGCTTATTCAGCAGGTATTCATCTATTTTTTATCCCCCTAAGTGTTAAGGGTGGCCCACCCCAAATTTAAATGGCAAAACAACGTTTCCGGGTCGGCTAGTAACGGTATATATGTACTGCAGTTTAGTGGCTTTTGCTGTAAACACTACGAAAACATAGAGACTTCAGATAAATAGGAGATTGATGTGGGTAGGTACTTAACATTTTTAACAATAGTTTCAATATGCTTTGGAGACCTGGACGTACAAAGCTAGCATACGATAAAGAATAGATGCTTTCGAAATGTGAACCGAATATTGATGAAATTTGACATAAAGATAGACTAGAACTTGGGAAGTGACATAGGCTACTTTTTATCGAAAAAAAAGGCTTGAAATAAGGGATGAAAGTTTGTTAGAGAAATATGTTGAAAATTAATATGCAAAATTAAACATTAATACACGTAATAAAATTCACCTGAGCGATATATATGACTGTAATTATTATAAAAGGAACCATAACTCCACATGTGATGGCTAAATAATACCAATATCTAGGTTAAATAGATTAGCATCAGCTGCCCGACTTGTATGTAGGTTAATAATTATGTGACCTGATTTTTTTTGGTACAAACGGGTATTTGTTTGTAAAGCGGTCGTTGAAATCATTAGCGGGAGTTGAATTTTCATGAGGCGATTCATATTCCTTGTAAAGAGCCGATGTGTTTAAAATGATTACGAACATTACTTACAGCTATTCTGTTATAAAATAAATGGAATTTAGTGATTTCCTGTGCATATAAACGTCGAAGATACCTTATCTGTAGAAAATGTTAATAATAAGGAGATAGATCGATCGGATAGTTGCATAATGATTGTTGACATCGCCGACAAATGAAATATCTTGACTTAGCTCATATTATTGACGACATGTGGGAGGTTGACTCAGCTATCATTGTGCCGATTGTCGTAACGGCCAATAGCCTAATGGTCAAGAGCCTCAATCAACACCTTTTTTATGGAAAAATAAATATAAAATAAATTTTTCTAAGTCATAGAGATACCAAAATTTAGTTGACCAGTAGACCATTTTTCCCATGTTATTCTCTTGTGGATAGACACCATGCTTTGATACTTCATTTTTCCATATCGTTCAAAAAATACTTCACTTAAAAAGTGCTATCTAAATACTGAGACTGACTGAGACATTTATAAGCTTTAGCCTATTGCATTTGTAAAAAATAATTATTAACATAAGTTATATAAATTTTTCCAATATGGCGGAAAAGATACGAGGTTGAAATTCGGCAAGAACACACGGTCACAGAAAACTTTTTTACATGAACCATAGATTGCTTTTTTTTTACATACACACCTAAATTCTTTTCTCATCGACCTTTCTTTCCTTTCGACATCGACTTGGGGTATGCTATGGGGATAGATTGCTTTGGTAATATTGGTAAAGCCCGAAATTAATATCTTCATCAATCTCAATCCAAAATCTTTGGACTACATATGGAAAATAGGACTTCAATTTCTTTTTTATCTCTGATAGTATATTAGGGTAACTGGTAAAAACAGTCGAAAATTAGAATTAAAATTTTATTTTTGAATTAGTTATAAAGAAAATATAGACAAGAATAGTTAGTAAAAGTCAGTTTTCTGAGAATTCAAAGTAAAGTTACCTAACTTTCACAAGATACCTTTTCTAGGAAATTATATCGTAGTAGATCATAGAAATAAGATTTTAATGCATTCAGAAAAAACAAAAAATGAATCATCGATGATTCAGCCACCTTTATCTAATCGGCAATATTTTGGATCATATAAAATGAAATTAGTATAGCAATGGTATCGTTCGTTATCTTAAAAACTTATGCGTCAAAACTATGTAAAGAATATAGACAGTAGCCAACATGGCTGACATTAATGGTCTATTACAGTCATTATGGTCTAATTAATACTAACCGTTCCTTGCGACTTCGTGCCCGTGATTATCCACTTCTATTGGTCTTAGCCTTCCTCGATAAATGGGTCAGTGTTAGCAAACAATCAAACAAACTTTTAAAAACAACCGCTTTTTACTAAGTGCATATGGATGTATACACGCATACGGTATATGTATACCAAAAACATCATTTTTTTTACAATTTTGGTTTGTCTGTTTGTTCTGGCTAATCTCTGAAATGGCTGGACCTATTTTGACGGGACTTTTACTAGCAGATTGCTGATATAACAACGAGTAACTAAGGCTATTTAACATCTCGCTACGACCCATAGGAGCGGAGCAACAAGCGAACGAAGTCGCGCGGGTCGGCTAGTCACCAATACAAGTTGATTCATTCCATTCATTTAACGACCATTCTTAATAACGCAATAAAGTAAAGTAGAGTTTTACGTTTTGCTTTTTAAGTATTTTTTTAAAATCTTATGAGGTTTTCTGATCTAAATAAAGCAAGGTAGCTTTTTACCGTAAAAAATGGTGGTTTTAATTGTATAGATTTTCCTTAGTTTTTCCGCAATTTTCTAGATTTAAAAGAAGGATACTAAAACAACAAAACAGCTTAAGAGATACAGCAGTTTTCCTCTTGTCACTTACACTCTAATGATGGTCAATGAAGCGATTCTATTTGTTCTTAACAAACACATTCCTCGCTATGCATCTTCGCTCATTTCACAACACAGGCTAAGGTCTACTAATCAATTAAGCTGAATTGACGTAGAAATGCAAATCCAAAAATGGCGCGATTAGATTATATAAAAATAATAGAAATGTTAATCAAAAATGTATAATATCGGAGCCCAAGCCCAAAGGGTTGTAACGCCGCAGGGTGTTAGTAATAGCATATTTTATGAAAATGAAATTGCCGCCATTTTCCCCATCATACATATGATTGCAATCAATATAATGCGCAATGCATCACTGCGCATGTTTCTGTACATCTCCAAACTGTTCAAGCTATTATGAGCTTTATGTCTATGAAATAGAGTATGTTTTTGATGATCATGATCGTTATCCCAGATGACAGCTCTACGGTTTGTTAGGGATCGGTACAGTGTGGATATGTACGGCGAAAGGGAAATAAAAGAGAATTTTAGTTAAAACTAACCAATTGCTCAATAAAACCTTACTGTATCATAGTTTTTAACCAGTTAAGTGATAATGTTAATAGAGATAACATACATCGTTGTGATCAGACCAGTGCTACCTCATTTCTATAAAAAGTGATTAAACCTGTTTTTTTGTATGTTTATGTATTTTTGTTTCCTATATATTTTTTTATAATTTCGTATAATTTTATTGCGTATATAACACAGTATTTAATCATTAAAATAATAGTGTGAGCTAGTGTTAAATTTTTGTTTAATTATATTAATTTTTACAAGGCTAAATTAACATAGTATTTAATATATGAAATTCTCGTGTCGCGGTGTTTATTACTAAACTCCTTTGAAAAGGTTCGACCGATTTTCATGAATTTTTTTGTGTATATCAGGTAGGTCAGAAAATTGATCAACATCTATTTTTTAATCCCCTAAATGATAAGGGTGACCCACCCTAATTTTTTCAAATGTATATGGCAAAATTAATTGCCGGGTCAGATAATCTTTATTTAAATTAAAATAGAAACAAAATAGAAGTAGTCTGTTTATAGTAAATAATGAAAATAAGTGGAGTAAAAAATAAATCAATAATACATCTGTGATAAGATTATAAAATAGAGCTTCTATTATATCTTCGTATAATCTAATCAACTTGTAAGTCATCGTTGTAGCGTGGAGCACTCACCCTTAGTTTACTCACAACCTACAGCTATTACTGACTATTATTATTAATTATTATTATTTATAAAGTGCAATGGTGACGCATTCATGTGTTAAATCGACGCGATGAACTAAAAACGATAGTAATATATTGTGACAAGAGTGTACATAAAATATCAAGTCATTAGTCGCTTGAAGAGAATTTTCCGGTAAGTTGTATTTTGAAAATTAAATAATATTTAGTATCATTAAGCAGATTGAAGTAATTTTAGATTCATATAGAATTTTAAATGATATAATTAATATTAATTTTAATGACGTATTTAAACAGGGGCGGATCGAAAAATTAGCGGAAGATAATTTTTTGAGAAAGAATAATTTATAAAGATTTTTTTTACTTATAAATAGAAAAAATAAATGCTTTTTTTCCAGAAATTTTTAACAGTTTTGTATTTAAATAAACTAAAACTCAAGTTTTATGTAAGAAAAACAGGTTTTTAAAATTAACAACGCGGCGACCATTTTCATGGATTGAAAGCTCGCAGACAACATCATTTTTAATTCTATTAGTTCAAATATCAATGAAACAATAAAGAACTAAAATTCTACATAGTCCGGGTAGAACCCCTTATAGACTCTTCCTTTATCTTCAATTTGGATCATATGACAATTTTTTTTTGGGGTTTGGGGTCAAATATTACTTAAACTAGATCCGTCCCTGTAAGTAAATGACATAAAGTGCTCAAGACGAGCTTTATGCCTTTTCTAGGTGATCGGCATGGCGTGTGCCGAGTTCATAGGTCATCTAGGTCCCAACAATTAGTTCCTGCTTGCAGCTTTTTGAGAGCTTATAATGCCAAGGTATATGCATGTGCACGTTATTCATTAAACATTATTATTTGGTGTGTCGCTTTTGTATATTTAAGTTATTCTATAAATAAATTCATTATTAAGCTTTACTTGGGAAAACTAACTTCATTAGTTTATATCATTTTAGTTGTACTTGTTACAAGTATAAAGTTTCTCTGTAAGCACTTTTCAAGCTTTTCTCGAGTTTTATCAATAGCATTTTGTATTTTCAATGGCTTCAGGCCTAAATTTGCTATAATATGTTCTTTTTAAATACTCAAATCTACTCATACTACAAATGTAAGTAGGTATAAACTATATGCTATTGAATTACACGAAGTTTTAGCGTCAATGCGTGTAAAATATAAAAACAAAATATGTAAATAAAAAATTTAAAAAAAAAACCTCTAGATATGTTTTAGACATGTCCCTGTATTTTCCTATTTTATTTAATTATTAAAGAAAATATTAGACAAAAATTGCAGACACTATCCGACGTATTTGTTAAGTTTTGGACATTAATAGAAACCAAGCTACATTCTTAAGAAAAAAGGGGAAAAGAAAACTGAAATCTCGTCTTCTGCAGATGTACACGTAGCACTCTACGGAAGATGAAGTAACAGTTTTTTCATATAATTACTTTTTTTAAATCCCTCATAGACCGTCTTTCCCTTTAAAAGATAGAATAGACGTGTAAAACGAACTCTCAATATATTGTTAACAAGATATTAAGACGCAATAAAGTTTCGTCAATAAATCAAAGTTTTATCAGCCACTCAAGTGTCCGTTACCCTCTGATTCATTGTCTTGTCGAGAATATTGTTGCTTTATTGTTAGAAAATCAACATTTTACTCGACAACCTAACAATAACATCGCGTTCAGTTTAAATATTCTATTAGTTTGGATTTTCCAATCATACAAAATTACTCTATAATATCTGCAAGATATTGTTATTAATATAAATTGGTTTCGTTTAATAAATATTGTTTCTTATTTAAATGACTACTACTCGTCTTCGTTTTTACTTTTTTATCGTGTTTAAAGACAACCATTCTGAAGCCATCATAATTTTGACATTAATTATAATTATGTTTCGACTTCCATTCGTAATTTTATTATTTTTTTAAATTCATAACAAACACGAAATTATGAACATAACATAAAAATTAAATTTTTTATTCCATTAAACAAACAAAATGGCTTAAATTTATTTTTAAGGAATTAAAAGAGTTCCAGTACTTGAGAATTGCGATCAAAAATTTTCACTTATAATTTACTAGCGACCCGCTCCGGCTTCACACGGTTACTTTCTCTACTATAATATGTATGTATTATACATATAAACCTACCTCTTGAATCACTCTACCCATTAAAAAAACCGCATCCAAATCTGTTGCATAATTTTAAAGATCTAAGCATACACAGGGACAGACAGACGGGAAGTAACTTTGTTTTATACTATTTTGATTATCTTGACAATTATATACACAGTAATTAAAGAATTATTCAAATACTTCTGAAGTTATAAACTTACATATTCGGCGACTCGATTTTTTTACTCATTATATAAGCAATATCTAGTCTAAATATTTCTTTTTAATTTGTACGAAGATCTTTAATACGCGATTACGAGTAGCTAAGCTTTGTCTGTACGAGTATGTGGATGACAAAAAATTTCCAACTTTTAAAAATATTTTTACGATTCTCAAAATATATTAAAGAGCGGTTATTTCAAAAAATCATACCAAGTTTTTTCTGTTACTTCTATTTTTTGGGATACTTGGACTTAACTCTGCTAGAGAATTATCACATTTTTTGCTGCATCTTTAAAAAAACGTAAATCTGTCGTGATTCCACTAAAGATAGGATATCATGCTGGAATCTTTGATGGGATAAAAAGATTCCTTACTCTATGTAAAAATGGCTTTGTGACATGATCGACTGTTGAGGTTCTTGCCAGTTCGTGCTGATAGCTTCAAAATACTTACTGACCGACCAATTTATTGATACTACGGTTGCAGGTCGGTGGGAGGGTCGAGCAGCGCGGCCGCACTAGAGGAGGCGAGCGACGGCAGCGACGCCGAGCGCTCACGCCGACACCTGCGCGTGCCCACTCCTACCTACTTGGGACAGTGAGTCATCTTATCTATTACTTACTAATCAATATTTAATAGTCGACCTCGCTTCGCTAAGGTATTAACGATTAAGGTATTTTATATGAGTCACCTCTAATAAGGATCCGTCTGAACATTTTACTTAATTATATTCTTAAAGCTGTGCTCGCGACTTCGTTTGTGTGTGAGGGTAACACTTTTACAAAATACAAATGTTCTCTCGCCCCTCCCCTTTCAAACCCTTTTTTCGTATTACAAAGTAGCCTGTCCTTTCTCAGGCTCTAAAATATCTGTATGCCAAATTTCATTTAAATCGGTTCAGTAGTTTTGACGTGGTAGCGCGACAGACAGTTTTATATTTGTATACAAGAGTAGCGACATCTGTGAGAACTGGTATTAACTATGTGAATAAATAATCCATGTTATTTGAACTTCGTATACAGTGACAGCACGTTAATGGCCGTCGCTTTTGTAAAATTGTCGCTTTATCAAAAATAAGTTTATTTAATTATTAAACAAGATATAAATATAATATATCTATGTACCACTTTTACTACGACGCCCCATATTTCATTTACCAGAGACATTTTTTCCGCCGGTTAGTCAGATTTTTACGCTAGTAAAGCATAATTCAATGAACTTCCCAGTTTTGTATTAATTTTGATGAAAATATCAACAGTTATAAGTAAAAACTTATAGGGCATGTTGTACGCCTGTACAGACTCCTCGAATTGGCAATCGCCTTATATTACTACGCCTCTTAATGTATGTTCTGGGCCATCCATCATCATCATTATCATAACCCGTCTATGGTCCACTGCTGAGTCCGATCTCCACATCAGAATGAGGGGGAATGCCAGAGTAGGTTGCCAGACTACACACGTCTCTGAAAATCGTGAGAAAACCTTCCTCAAGATGTTTGCCTTTACCCTTTAAGGTATTCTTATTATTATAGCATTTAATTTCTTAAGATGCTCATAGTTCAGAAAAGTCAGAGGATGTGCCCAGGATCGACATCAATATCTTTATTACTATCACTGCTTTTTCTCTCTGAAATTATCATAATGGACTCTCTAAATCCTTTCCTCTTCAATCGACACATCTAGTAATAATGATTACTTAGGATAAAATGTATATTTTTTTTATTTTTCCTTATAATCAATCATATGTAAAATATTTTAATTATAAATTCGGTAAGTAGTAAATAGGAATTAATAAATATTAATCATTTAATAATGCTTTATTTATGTTATAAATATAACAGAAAATTATTAATAGAATATAAGAAAACTCAATAGTAGTAGACGTGAAACTCGTTTACTAACACTATTAGTATTTAGTATTATTGATTTATATCATGTCGGATAATACAAATGTGCTTATATGGTTTCACCTTGACAAGTTTCATGGCGATGTCAGATTGAGAATATGTTGCCAACTAAATAAAACTGCATTGGATTACCTCTCACGAACATAAACTTTGAATCCAATTAACTAGTGTTTACATAAACTTTAGAAAATATTCTTTACACTATTAACTAGCTTAATGTATTCATGTTTTATTTTTAATTGAAAAATTTAGTGGACTTTGTCGAAGCTTGACTTTGACATTCCCTAAAAAATATGTCGACAAATCCTACGCACTACTTCTTCTTTCATTCTTTATAGATTAATGTAATTATTTTATAACTGTTCATAAACTAATTATATATACCAATTACCATTCTTTCATCAGTCTAGTCGACAAGTAGGAAATGGTCTAAAATAGAGATACTGCTCTAAAAATTATTTATGAGTAGCTGACCCGACAGACGTCGTCCTGTCTTGACTATGAATATTGGTCAAATGACTGACAGTTATGTCAAACGCCATTACATTAGAAAAGTTAAATTGGTCGTTAACTTTTCTTAAATGTTATAATTTTCCGCGCAACGTTTTTAATTTTTTTCTTACATAAGAACCTTCTCTTGACAATAACAAACACAACAAATAAGAAATTAGCGAAATCGGTCCAGCCGTTTACGTGTGAATTAATTTTCGTTTTTCGTCAATATTTCATAGACTATTAATATTTAAGAAATTTCAAAAAAATCTAAAAGAGGAGGAGATTTCCAATAAAAAATTCCAAACTGCCGGACCTCTATCTCCATTATTCATAATATTAATTTAACACTGGAAATGGGTTTTAGGTTCCGCACGCGGTGTCAAAAGCGAGACATTGATGATTTTTAAGGTATTGAATATTTTTTTTAAAATAATTGTCGTGAAAAATTTTCGCTTCGTGAAGCCTTTTTTATACTTAACAAGATCATGCTACAAAAGTTAAAAATAATATTCATACTTTGTTCATATTAATTTTTGTTATAACACAAAAACTGAAAAATCCAAGGAATATTGTACAATTACAAAAAATATTAATTAGAAATTATACACAATTTAAATAGTAGCGACAAGAGTACATGTTAACCTGTTTTTTTTCTTTATACTAATTTATCATGAGTAACATTCTAAAAACAGTGGCAACTAGGGACAGATTTTAATACCTAGTATTTATTTTCCCAATAGTCATTTCTCTGTTTAACATGATTTAAGAGCCATTTCACAAAATTCGGTAAAAATCCGCGAAATTGTAACATTTTGACGTCGTTAATCTCAGCATTGGATGCAATAATATAATTTCTATAATTGAAATATAATAGAGTGACCTTTGTTGTAGTAACTTAATTTATCAGAATTTTGATTTATATTGTGTGTATAAAATTATTACCCTTTTCCTCCGCCGCCTACCTGGGTAAGCGCTCGCAATGTACATTTTGAAGTCCTATTTCTGAATAACCACTACTTTGAAATTGTTTAAAAAAATATCTTAATATGTGGAATATGTTATTATTGATACACAATTTAGAAATTTTTACATTAGCATCTCCGTTAATCCATAATAAAATTTTAAAGTTACGAATATTTTCTAAATAAGTACAATTTTAAAAGCGATATTTTTCTTACAAAACTAAGAAATTTTAACGAACTATCTATACCAAGTTAAACTTACATCTTTTAGGAACAGAAAAAAATAAAAATAAAATATATAACCTTTTGTATTAAAAAATAAAAAGAAAATATATAACACCATGCATCAAGCCCAATAAATCAGTCGAGCGCCAGCGCTCTTAGAGGTAGGATCTACGCCAAATTTTGAACAGCTCTCTTTCTTACATCGGTCTCACTCACACGCGCCAAGCGACTGATATTATAGTATGATACACCGTATTTGATACTTTCAAGTAAGTAAAATTAATATTTAAATTGTTTGTTTTTCCAAATATATTAGTAGATACTATTCTAATTATAAATTAATTTTTTAGGTCATGCGTCGAAAAAAGACTGCTTAAATTACTTCAAGCGGGGTATCATTGAATAGGTATTTGAATCATTTTAAGGCTCTTTTATCATTTATTTACCATTTTTTTTAATCACAAATAGATATGTATGAAATGGCCTCTTTTTTCAGAAGGACAGTCAAAACAAACCAACAGGAGAATAAATTTGAAGAGTTGATCTTGGTAAGTGTAGTCACTAGTGAGTGCATTTCTATATGTTTATTCGGACTAACTGACATATTACTAAGACTATTTTGACTCTCATTCTTGTATTTTTCTTGTATACCCATAGAGATACATTTAAATTAATATTTATAATAATAAATTAATTTATAATGTTCTAGGAACCAGAGTACAACTAGCTACAACATCAGATTGTATGCAAACACAGAATGCGATTTTAGTTTAAACGCTTTCGTGATGGAAACTTTGATTTGAAGAACGAACCACGTGGAAGACCGCCCACACAGGTAAATAACAATGAATTGAAAGAGATGGTGGAAGCCGATCCGAGCCAAACTATCCAGGAATTAGCGTCGTGGCCAAAAATTGACTCATTTGCGTCAAATCAATAAAATAATAAATATGAAAAATGGGTGCCTCATGATTTGACTGATCTGCAGAAAGAAACGCGTGTTGAAACTTGTGTTGCCTTGTTGAATCGATACAGAAAAAAAGGAATATTGGATCGAATTCCTATTAGATGGCAGCAATGTATAGATAATAATAGTAATTATTTTGATTAAATAAATATGTTAAATTAAAAAAAAACTAATTTCAATTTTTTAGTGCAAACTTTAACCCCTAATAATAATTTTTATACCGCTATATTTCAATGAGTATTTTTGTAAATAGATAGATTAATGTGGTAATTTTTTCTATTCTAATTATCATACCACGGTAAAATAAAAATTGTGAAAATTATACGAAAAGTAATGTAAAATTTTATGGTAATTTATGTAAAACAAATGTATTATTTAAAATCGTTTTTCTCATCTTATCAATACAAATAGGCATTTAAAATAAATCTGTTTGACTGTGTCATCAAGTTTATAAATAAATTAAATCAGGCAAAAATTTGATGTTCTGCTTGCATCCAAAACTGTGCAACACATATTCACATTCAGATTTTCTGGAGTATAATAAAAGGCTATTTTATTTATATCGTAAATATTCGATTCATTCGTAAACTCAAGACACTCAATCAAATCAATTTTAAAAATCTATCTAAAAACCTATTTTATAAAATTGATTTTTTGTTTTAAATTTCTTGACTGTTGTTATAACAGACTTGAAATTTTTAACAAAATAATTATGTAAAAAACATTTTGTAACATAATAGTTATTAATTTTTATTATACATTAGAAAAAGATTAAGATGTTTTTTTGGATGTCGCACTATACCGAGTAGGACAGAGACCGCGCGGCTCGTGAGACTCACGTGCGCTGCGACCAAATTTACCTAAACTTGCAGAGCGAAAAATTGTGAAATGGCTCTTAATATCGGTAAATTTA